>CAUYRH010072007.1:0-72209 GCA_963574655.1 Perodicticus potto
CAAAATAATAACAGACTCATCAGAAATTCAAAAAATCCTTAATGAATATTACAAGGAACTTTATTCTCAGAACTATGAAAATCTGAAGGAAATTGACCAATACTTGGAAGCACGCCACCATCCTAGACTTAGCCAGAATGAAGTGGAAATGTTAAACAGGCCTATATCAAGTTCTGAAATAGCATCAGCTATACAAAATCTCCATAAAAATAAAAGCCGGGGACCAGATGGCTTCACATGAGAATTCTATCAAACCTTTAAAGAGGACCTAGTACCTATATTACTCAACCTTTTCCAAAATATAGAAAAAGAAGGAATAATACCCAACACATTCTATGAAGCAAACATCACCTTGATCCCCAAACCAGGAAAAGACCCAACAAGAAAAGAAAATTATAGATCAATATCACTAATGAATATTGATGCAAAAATATTCAGTAAGATCCTAGCAGACAGAATCCAGCAATGCATCAAACAAATTATACACCATGACCATGTGTGTTTTATCCCAGGGTCTCAAAGCTAGTTTGATATACGTAAATCTATAAATATAATTCATCACATAAACATATTAAAAAACAAAGACCATATGATTCTCTCAATTGATGCAGAAAAAGTTTTTGATAATATCCAGCATCCTTTCATGATCAGAACACTTAAGAAAATGGGTATAGAAAGCACATTTCTCAAAGTGATAGAGGCCATCTACAGCAAGCCCACAGCCAATATCGTATTGAATGGAGTTAAATTGAAATCATTTCCACTCAGATCAGGAAGCAGGGAAGGTGGCCTATTGTCTGTACTGCTTTTTAATATTGTAATGGAAGTCTTAGCCATTACAATTAGGGAAGAAAAGGCGATCAAGTGTATCCACATAGGGTCAGAAGAGATCAAACTTTCACTCTTCGCATATGATATGATTGTGTATCTGGAAAACAGCAAGAGATTCTACTACAAAATTCTTAGAGATGATCAAGGAATAGAGCAGCATGTCAGGTTACAAAATCAACACTCATAAATCTGTAGGCTTTATATATATGAACAATAGTCAAGGACTCTATTCCATTCACAGTAGTTCAAAGAAGATGAAATATTTGGGAGTTTACCTAATGGAAGACGTGAGAGATCTCTATAAAGAGAACTATGAAACTCTAAGAGAAGAAATAGATGAAGATGTTAACAAATGGAAAAACATACCATGTTCCATGGCTGGGAAGAATCAACATTGTTAAAATGTCAATACTACCCAAAGGAATATACAATTTTAACACAATCCCTATTAAAGCTCCACTGTCATACTTTAAAGATCTCAAAAAAATAATACTTCGTTTTATATGGAATCAGAAAAAACCTCAAATGGCCAAGAAATTACTCAGAAATAAAAACAAAGCAGGAGGAATCACACTGCCAGACCTCAGACTATACTATAAATTGATAGTGATCAAAACAGCATGGTACTGGCACAAAAACAGAGAGGCAGATGTATGAAACAGAATAGAGAACCAAGAGATGAACCCAGCTACTTACCGTTACTTGATCTTTGACAGCCAATTAAAAACATTCAATGGGGGCAAGATTCCCTATTTGAAAAATGGTGCTGGGTGAACTGGCTGGTGACCTGTAGAAGACAGAAACTGGACCCACACCTTCTCACCATTAACTAAGATAGAGTCTGACTGGATTAAACTTAAGACATGAAACTATAAAAGTACTAGAAGAAAGTGCAGGGAAAACTCTTGAAGAACTTGGTCTGGGCAAATATTTTATGAGGAGGGCATATTGAAGGGCAATTGAAGCAACATCCAAATTACATTACTGGGACCTGATCAAGCTACAAAGATTCTGCACAGTCAAGAACATAGTAAGTAAAGCAAGCAGACAGCCCTCAAAATGGGAGAAGATATTTGCAGATTATGTCTCTAACAAAGGTTTAATAACCAGAATCCACAGAGAACTCAAATGTAATAGCAAGAAAAGAACAAGTGATCCCATCTCAGAGTGGGCAAGGGACTTGAAGAGAAACTTCTCTGAAGAAGACAGGCACATGACCTACAGACACATGAAAAAATGCTCATCATCCTTAATCATTAGAGAAATGCAAATCAAAACTACTTTGAGATATCATCTAACTCCAATAAGATTAGCCCACATCACAAAATCCCAAAACCAGAGATGTTGGTGTGGATGTGGAGAAAAGGGAACACTACTACATTGCTGGTGGAATGCAAACTAATATATTCCCTTTGGAAAGATCTTTGGAGAACACTTAGACCTGCCATTTGATCCTATAACTCCTCTACTAGGTATATATGCAGAAGACCAAAAATTACATTATAACAAAGATATATGTACCAGAATGTTTATTGCAGCCCAATTCATAATTGCTAAGTCATGGAAGAAGCCCAAGTGCCCGTCGACCCATGAATGGATTAATAAATTGTGGTATATGTACACCATGGAATATTATGAAGCCTTAAAGAAAGATGGAGACTCTACCTGTTACATGTTTACATGGATGGAGATGGAGCATATTCTTCTTAGCAAAGTATCTCAAGAATGGAAGAAAAAGTGTCCAATGTACTCAGTCTTACTATAAAACCAATTTATAGCTTTCTTGTGAAAGCTATAACCCAATTATAGCCCAAGAAGAAGGGAAAAGGGGAGAGGAAGTGGAGGGGAGAAGGGAGGCTGGATGGAGGGAGAGTAATTGGTGGGACCACACATACAGTGCATCTTACAAGGGTACACATGTAATTTACTAGGTGTAGAATATAAATGTCTTAACATAATAACTAAGAAAATGCCATGAAGGCTATGTTAATCCGTTTGATGAAAACATTTCAAAATGTATATAAAACCAGCACATTGTACCCCATGATTGCATTAATGTACACAGCTATGATTTAATTTAAAAAAAAAAAGTGTAGCTATTGTGCATAGACTGAAGACCTAGTGTTTGACCTAGTGTTTGATGATAACATAGATGTTATGGGTTGGGTCCTATATGAGCTAGTGCTTGATGACGACAAAGTAGTGCCAATGACTACATCAGCAATGATAGATCTATTTTGTTGATCTTTTGGAACTTTTATTAATTGTATGCTAAAAATCAAAAATCAAGATCTCAAATATAGCTACTTATATCTTTAGATTTCCTTCAGATAAGGAAATAATGGTGCTGCCCAGATCTGATGTGCCTGTTTGGAGATTTTAAGGTCTCTGCTTTGCGCATCATAGGATAGAAAGAGTGCTGGGCTGGAAAACTATAAAACTGGGACTAGTATTTCTTCTGACACAAACTGAAGACTCTATGGAATTTGTTCTCTTACCTATAAAATGAAGGAGTTTTAATTTAAGGTTTTTGTTACCTCTATGTTTTGTAATCATGGCTTTTAAAAGACCAGATAATCTTCAATATTGGAACATGTTGTCAAGTGAAGTAATAAAAAATTTCTGGGGTAAGTTTAGACGTACTAAATTAACTAAATTATTTTCTTTCCTTTTTTTTTTTTTTTTGAGACAGAGTCTAAAGCTGTCACCGTGGTTAGAGTGCCATGGTGTCACAGCTCACAGAAACCTCAAACTCTCGGGCTTAAGCGATTCTCTTGCCTCACCCTCCCAAGTAGCTCGGACTACAGGTGCCTGCCTCAATGCCCAGCTATTATTTTCTGTTGCAGTTGTCATCATTGTTTTAGCTGGCCCAGGCCGGGTTTGAACCTGCCAGCTTCAGTGTACATGACGGCGCCCTACTCACTGAGCTACAGGCGCTGCCCTAAATTACTTTCTTATAGCTCTTAATTAACTGAGAGCTATTCTGAATTTTCTGTTTCAGAAAAGTATAATTTTAATATAGGATTTTATTTACCAAAAGTAAAATAATATTGTCATTATTAAAAACTACAAAAAGTAAAATCCCCTGGTGGTATTGAGGTATTTGAGAGAGACAATAATTCTCAATCAGGAGAGGGTACCCTTTGGGGGTTTGGGGGAAGACTTCCAGCATGCACTAAGTGAAATGTTTTAGCAGAAGTTATTGTGCGTACTGAAGGAAGAGATTTTCAAAATGACATTGAATCTATAGTAAATCATGCAACATTTGTCAAGCGGCTTTAGAATAAGAAAAAAAGAAATGGAGGATGATAAAATCCCTGTCTATTTTTATGATACCAGCTGCTGGAATCCAGAAACAGATGTTTGCACTTGTGAAAAGAGATGTCATTGACACGTTTAAAGTAGGTGAACTATTGGACAGTTGCGAAGTTTGATACGAAAAAATAAACTGAAGCTGCTTACAATTTGGTAAATAATTTATAAAAAATGAATTATAAAAGTCATAAAAGACAGCACAGGAAGGCAGAAATATTGACAATGAAGTCCGTTAGATAAATGCATTCAAGTAAAAACTTACAGGCCTTGAAAATAACATGAGCTCTTGGCAAATACTACAGTTTTGCAAATACTAAATGCCATCTATGTAAATTCTAAAGCAACAGTGCCTTTAAAAATCTGTAAATGATTTTTTCTGGCATTAAATATTCAACAGTTCCTTTCTCTCCCCACCCCCCAAAATGACAGTAATTTTACACTTCCTTCCTAAGTCAAAATTAACTATTGAAAAGTTTAGAGCAGCATTTCTTTCCAAAAATTATTCTCAATGATTGGCAGATGGCTGTTGGGAAGATGGACACAGTCATCACCTTTCCGTTTTTACTTCCGTGGAAGTGTTTTTGCTGTTGCCTATTACAGGAAGGTTTGGGGAAAGACACTGCCTTGACTGGAAGTGTCAGAACTACAGCGACCACAGAAGAGAACACAGAACAGAAACTTGAGAATAGAAAAGTACTGTCCTATCCTGCTACTTCCTATTCAGGCTCTGTTCTAGGGAGAATTGTAAAGTAGGTCAAGTTTGTGTTCAGCACCTTAATCCTCTGGCTCAGTAGCCTCCTCTCCAAATCTGAATGTGGTTCCACATTCACCCCAGAGGGCAAGAGCCTTAACTTCTATTCTCCCATTTCCCTACTGCAGTTTTCTTAAATAATTCCTTCACGGTAAAATACAGATTGTGGGAAGCATCTTAAACTATTTCCTTTTGAAACATAATTAGAAATCTGATGAAATTGCAGTCATTACACAGTGAATTAGGAATCGAGAATTGAAGGAGTGGGATTCAGAAACTCCACCAAACTCTGAAATTAGATAACACAAATGCAGTCACTTAAAGTAGCCTAAGCTTGCTTTGATTATGAAGCTAACAAGCAAAATTCAAATACTGACATAAAGAAATAAACAACAAAAATCCATTATCATTACTTTCTAGTATCTTCCAGAATGTTATCTAGGAGGAAGGAAGACAATCCTTAAAAATGCAATTTCATTTTATAACTGGAATTCACTAATGCAAACTCAGATAATTTGGTATTTTTATTATTCTCAATTTTGCATGGATTTGAAAATTATATTTTAATCAGGGATCCCACTGTGAATTTTTTTACTTGGAATGCAACTTAAAAAAATCAGATTTTATAACAGTATAAAGAGAAAGAGTCGTAGAAATGACTAGAAAATTAGAGATTACAAGGCCATTGAATAAAATGAAAATGAGAAAGAATCTGAATGGACCAACTTCTGGAAAGCAGAAAAGTCCTTAAATCCAGTCACAGGGGAAAGGACTGACAGTGACAGTTGGCCACCCAATAGGGGTGTTATACATGGTGCTATTTCCACCGCCACCCCTGACACTGACTGTCAACAGAATAGAAATGTACAATTCTATTCCACTAGCTTTAGGATTCACAAATATGGTCAATTATAAAGATATCACAAGACTGATTATCCTCAGAAAACAGACAACGTTCATTTGGTTATCAATAAGGAGCTCAAGAAAATTGCTGGAGAGCATTTATGAAAACCACACACATTATTATTATTTAGGAATCAATGGAGAGTGCTGAATTTTAAGAAATAATCATGATATCTTTTTATGAAGTAAAAGTTATTGCTAGCTATCAAAATAATTTATAAGGCTAATGGTTAGAAATTCAAAGGTGGATTGCTTTTATAAGGAAGATAATATGTGAATAATTTCCTGAGGCATTAGAAGTAAGTTGGTTTCACAAACTCCTCAAAGAGTTTTATTCTTTATAAAACTGTTTGTGGTTGTTTTTCACATAAATTACATAAATATTTTTATTAGTTTTTAGCATAATCAGGGTTTCTTATAACAAAATAAGAACAAATGTATTGTACTTGATTTTCACATATTTTGCCACTTTTGTTGAGCTGTAAGCTATTATTATATCATGTAACTTTCTAAACTTTGGGTTTGTTTTACCTATCTATCTATCTATCTATCTATCTATCTATCTATCTATCTGCCTATAATATTTGGTAATCAAGTATAGAGACAATCTAATAGAGAAGGAAGGCACAAAAAATACAACCAAATGGAAAGAAACTAAGTACATTCTTGGAATTTTTTTCATCCTACTGAAAGAAACTAAAATACCTTGGTCTATTAGAGGATTTAACATAAAATCTTTAATTTATCCTCTTTATGATGTAGTACAGTACATCATACCTTCATTTACATGCTGAATCCTTTCAACTACCTTTACTAAAATAATGGGCAATACATTACCAGAACTATTTGGGGTGATTAAACTGTAGCACAAACACTCAAATACTAGGAACAGAAAAAGTTGAAAACAAATTAACTATACAAAAGAGGAAAACATCTGAGATAATAAAATAAATCTTAAAAGTCCCAAATCATTTCCAAAGGAAAACCATTAAAAGGTATTATTGAAGATGTGAATATTATTTTTGGAATTGATTTTTGTTTCTAAATAAAAGAAATATTGTAATCTAAAAATAAAATGTCTTTCCAATATGAGATCATTTAAATAGTAAAGAAATTTGAATAAAATTATACAAAAATGTAAAATATAGTACACTACTGATTTTTAATAAGAGAAAAAGACTAATACCCGGTTTCCTTTTTCCTTAGCTCTTAGTTTCTGCCCTAAAAAGAAATTTACTTTTGCTTTTTAGGTTGCTTTTAAAGGTATGAAAGTTAGAGTTTAATATTTCAAATCTACATGAGATTTTGATATGCTTGTTGTAATCTGTCATTTGGAAAGAAAGTTGTTCGTTAAATACGTGTATTGACCAGGTTGTGGCATTGCCTCTTATGATGCTTTTCAAGTAACTTAACAGAATATATTGACTGAGACAATAGTTGCTTACTTCTTCAATATTTAAAAATAATTTCTGAGGAAAGTGCTCATTATATGACTAGTATTGTGTGAGAGGGAAAGCTTTGTAGGCTTTGCTTTTTTACTGCCTTCAATACTCAACAAACGAGGAATCTTTAAAAAGTTACTTAATATAATTAAACATGAAATTAATAGTACTTACCAATGCTATAAATGAAATGAAAATTAAATAGGATAGCATTTTTTAAAGCAGTGAGCAAGGTCAACTATAACTGTAATAATTGAGTTAATAGCACCATCACTTAGGGATGATCTCAATCAATGCACATGAGCATTTTGAGCTTCTCTTTGGTTTCCACACATGAACTTTTCTACATGTATTTGATGTCATAATAGTAAAGAATCAAAATAGTTATTTAAAAAAATTCTCCCACTTGGAGACACAGCTGTGTAAAAAACAAAAGTTTTGGCCATGTGTACTTAGGCTTAAATCTCCAACCTGCTGTGAAGGTTAATAAATTTTAAATTAGTTCAGTATTCTTGTATGGAATCTAAAACAAATTTTCTAGAGTTTTCAGGTTAAATACACTAAAGTTGGAATAAAGTTTGCACTGTTTGCAGTCAGTGATAAGAACTCAATAATTTCTAGTCCCTTCCCCTGAATTTATATAGGTAGACTGATAGACATAAGCATAGATGCATAAATGCTTGAAAAACTGACAGGAAGACCAATAAATAGAAGAGTTGGTACACATGATGGAGAGTGATGGGTGGGGAGAGAGATCACGGAGACAGATGGGAGCTGAGATGGGCTGAGGCGGGCGGAGGCACACACAGTGGTCTCCCATCTCTATCAGTCACAAATGCTGATTTGAAGACAGTCTCTAGGTCGAGTTTATTTTTGATATTCCTGAGGAATCTAACTTCTGCTTATATATTCAAAGGACTTAATAGATATTTATTCTAAAAATAAGACAAATCAATGAGATATTATTTTAGCTACCTTAAAAAATTTTTTTTAAAGTGGAAGACAATCTTTCTTACATAATTCATAGACTTCATAAATAAACCTTCTTAGAGTCCTAAGACTAGAGTCCTACATTTCTATTGGCATTTCTTTCTTTCTTTTTTTTTTTTTTTTTTGGTTGGCATTCTTACTCTTAAACCAACAATTTTTTTATGTGTAACATTAATCAAAATATGTCAACTTCGGCATTCTTTTAAGAATGAACACCATCTTCCTCAGACATAACTGTTTGATTCTAAATTGAAAAAAATAGCTTTTCAGTATAAGTTGCATTTGCATATAATAAATGAGAACATTAACACTCCTTTTTTCTCCAGGAGAAATACATCAAATATATTCCCATCAAATACATTGCTCAGTGGATAAAAAGAAATTAAAGAAATTATAGCATTAGCAGGTTGCTCTTGTCTATTTGTTCATTTGTTTTATTTGTGTTTTTTTAATTGACAAAGTTTCTTATGAAGATACGAAAAACACTTTACTTACTCTAAACAGCTTTATAAGTAGTTGCTAATAAGTTATCTATCAAGCACATTATGTATTATACACGTGGATGTATCTTATCTCATGTAGTGTATTTACATCAAGATCCAACAACCCTGTTATTTAAAATGTCTCAAAGATTTATATATGTTATAATATCACAGAGCCACAACCTATTATGACCATTTAAGTCACTTCAAAGGAAACATCCAAATTTTCAGGAAATGTGAATAAGTATTAAAATTGTTTCTGTTCAAAAATAATTTTAAAAACAACATTGAATTGCCACAGATAAAATTGCTATGGTAAAAGATCCAGAAAAATTCATCAATCTAGTAAATAAGACTTAGAAAACAATGCCTTTTTTGAAATCAATCTTAAAATAAATTCGGTATAATTGTATTCAGGACAGATATACTAATATATACTTTATAGTATTATTTGACTCGCTCAGTAAACTATTTTGAAACTAAAATCCAAACTAAAAATAAACTAACACTGCTAAGAGCTATAAAATTCCAATCAACTTTTCATTTCACTTAAAAAGTATTGAATTTACTAATTTATGACTATAAATTATCATCATACAATGTAATAAACTTATCTAGAGAATATGCAATACAAGCCATATTTCCCTAGTCATGAAACTCAAAATAGGAAAAGTTAGGAAATGTCCACAAAGTACAAGTAATCAAGTGACTTTGGTCAAGTTCATATTTTAAGATGAAATACCGGTACCCGTGGCTTTCTTTTTCCAGTTGTGACTGTGATATTTATTAGTTGCTTTTTGTCTGGGGCATTCTTGGGATTTGCTATTTCACTGATATGTTATCAATGACCCATCCCACTGTGCTAAACTGCAACTCTAGCATTAATAGGTTTATAATTAAGTTTATGCTGAAGTTTACACTTTGTAAACATTGGAAGACTTCACTCACCTTGTTCAAGTGGTTGGCTTTTAGTTGAAGTAGTTTTCATCTTGAGTGCCTCCCTAACAGACATGTCACAGCAGGAGCCTTTGTTAGTGTCTTGGTCACTGTCAGCCTGATCACTGTCCCCGTGCCCACTGTCTCTCAGGCTGGCTCTTTCTGGGTCCTTAAACGTGGAGCTACTGAAATACATATAAAGAAAAAGAAGAGAAAGTGTTGTCTCTACTAGTTTGAATCTGAAGTGTAGTTTCTTGCAAAGCAATTTTGACATGAATGCAAATGGGGAAGCTGAGAAAGTTATTTAATAGGCCTTACCTTTGAACAAACTGCTGCCTGCTGCCCATGTAATTGGGCTCTGCGGGAAAATTGTCTGTCTGTGAAAGAGAAGGAAAAAAATACGTATAGTTGTACACTGGACAAATCTCCTGCAGAGCAACAAGATTTCCTAGTGGAAAAATGATTAATAATTCAAAAATTCCCTTAATCTTCAGATTTGTACATTTTAATTAAATTGGAAATTGCTGACATGTAATTATGTACTCAGAACAATTAAATGATTCCGGTCCACAAATTACCTGTTAAAGTAAACAATGAGCCTGTCATCACTGGCATTCTCTTCTAGTACCACGATGAATAACACTGTCTGTGTTGTTTCATTATATAGATATTAAGATTGAATATTTGTGGGAGGAGTGGAAAAATGACATGATTTCTCCTTATTAAAAGTGTAAATTATTTAATAATACTCATTTTTAAACATAATTACATCATCTTCTGGGATTATATGCCCTTCTTGATGTAGTATCATTTAAAGTCATCCGCTCCTCAATTAAGGAGACACAGAGCCTTTCCTTCAAATATGATCAGTCACTGATACAGCATATCACATATAGTCGAACTCATCTCTATCATTCATCCTCGGCTCTATCTCCACTATGGAAATTATATTCAAACAATCCAACAGAAATTGGTCATACTTTCTAGTTAGTCTAAGCAAAGCAAAATACAAATAAGAAAAAAATGGTTACTTAAAACATTTGAGAGTAAAGACATTGAGAAAGCAGGCTTGATTTTGTGGTTGTTTTTACTGCTTCCAAACTGACATGGAGGTCTGCCAAGGAGAACTGAATTCTCCTTGTCTCATGGAACAGAGTCTTTTGGGAAAAAGAGACTGGATCTTTCATAGATTTCCCGATACTGTACATTCATACACATCGCTGCTTCTTGCAGCTGACTCAATGACAAAGCTTCTCCTGTTTTCTGCATCACTTCATATCACACCATTGTACTCTGAAGCAGCGATGGGTTTGTACAAGATCATCCAGCATACAAGTATCAGTGGCACAGAGAGCATGCAATTCACGAAGCAGAGGGCCCAAGGTAAGGCTTAATGTAGTGCAATATGTGCTTTCTTTATAAATAAGGCTAATTTAAAGTAAGAGTGCTCTTTTTTCTTCCCGTATCATAATTTAAGGTATTTGGCTTCGTGAATGATTACCAGGAAATAACCAAGACATGCTAACGTAATCACAGATGTAAATGTTGTTTAAGTTTCATTGTCAAGGATTGGGGCAGGAAAAACCCTCACAATTTCTTAATGTATAATTCTTTTTTGGTAAATGGCCTTTATCAAAATACATGCAAATATTAAGATGAATTAGGTGGATTCATTGCTCACGTCTAGCCATCTTTATCTAGTAGATAATAGCAGATATTTCCAGTTTCTAGATTCAGTGGAGCATCTTAATTTTTGTTTCATAACGACAAACTATCAATTTTTAGAAATAACTTGATCTTCTAGTAAAAGTGATAGCACCAACTAATATCATCGGCCAAATTATTTGCAAAAGAATTTTGAAAAATTATAAAACTATGGTTGCTTCAATAGAAATTTGTATTTTAACTTAATGAACTCTAGTTCACCCTTTGAATTGACCAAAACATGCATCCAAATCATTATTACTGTCAGTTAAAAGCTAAGCATGAGTGTCTTAGAACAAGTCAGAAAAAGAGAATCCTGAGTATCAAGTGTGAAATGTAATGTGAAATTTGAAACTCTCTTGAGAAAATATAAGCGTTATTTATGAGTAACTTACATAACTTGTGATTTTAATGGTTGCGATTAGTAGGAGTTTCACATGATGTGAATTCCCATTCATTTAGACACAAGAAGATAGACTGAAGAAATTTTTCCTCCTGTCTTAGTAAAGACAGTATGACACCTGTCAGGTGTGGGGCACAACTACAAAAGGGAATCTACCTAACAAATTCAAATATTGTGATCTGGTTGTTTGTACCTTCACGTTAACGTGAAATTTAAAAAAAAAATAAAGACAGTATGGGAAAAAATTGGGTATTACTAAAGTCTAAGCAGTTGCAATAAAATAAAATACTTAAATTAAGAAACAAAACCATTTGCTTATTGACTGAAGAGCTGTTAAAGAATTTATCTATGTATACAGAGGTGTGCGCATTTTATATGAAAATTTCATGTAGACACACGTATGTGCGCACACTTGCACATGTACATAAGTACTTAAGTACACACCAGAGTGTGTGTTGAATGCTGGCCAGTGGTATTTCTACCAAATATGGTTTTGATGAAGATAGGAAAACAGGAGGAAAGGAAAAAAGAAGAGAGTTTGGAAGGGAAAGGATGAGAAGAAAAATAAAAACGGAGATAAAAGCAAGAGAAAGAAGGTGTGAAAGAAGAAAAAGAAATCTGAAATAGGAAGAAACAGAGTGGAGGCAGGTAAAAAGAAATGTAGTTGGAAAAAGTTAGTTTAGTTTTTTTTTGCAGTTTTTGGTCAGGGCTGGGTTTGAACCCACCACCTCCTGCATATGGGGCCGGCACCCTACTCCTTTGAGCCACAGGTGCTACCCCAAAAAGTTAGTTTTAATTATAGAATTTGACAACATACAATTTTAAAAGTTTGCAACTTAATTAGTAACAGAATCAGAAGTTTACTAATAATGCCTGCCCTCATCCACTAAAGTAAACAGGAACATGAGGGAATGTGCGTGTCTATAATTACCGTCATGAAATAGTCTTTTGGATTTTAACAAACATATAACAAATTCACTATAAAAACACACTATATTTCTAATATAGAAAGTAACATTTTCATTATCTAGGCTCCAGGGTGTCTGGAAACTCATTTAAAATAATCTGAATATGAAATAACAGTATTTACATAGAAAAATGAAAAATGGGGGAAAAGAGCCATATGCATTGCAGCATCGTTTAATTTAGAAGTTAGAAGAGCTTTCAGAGATTTTACAATATTGTACTCTAAAACTGAGTTACCCTTTATACATCTATACTTCTTAAATTTTAAGTCTTGGAAGAAAGTACAATTTGAGATTAGACACTTGAAACATTTTAGGTCCCAACTGAGTAATTACATACGAATATTTACAGTACTTGAAAACCTTATCATCTTTCAAACAAACTAATAACTGCAATGTTTTTTCCTCAAACTCAGTTTGAACACAGTGAATTTTAAGTATTACTCCAAAAAACATACAAGTTATTGAGCATAAAAAATCATATGTACGTTGGATTGGTGAGTAGTCATATAAAGTCTTTCAAGGACACATTTTAAAATCTTACGGTATGATGGTGTATTTAATCTACTCAAAAGTCAGTAATAACTGCAACAAAAGTTGTCTTTTTTTAGTGATTATTTGCTCACAAAAAAACAGGTGTGAACTATCATAAAACTGCATCTTCCTATTTTGGTCATTCTTTCTTTGTCATTTTGGTTCTTAACATAATAAGAATTATTAAATTCTGTTGTATAATAAAAATTTAGACATTGTTTCCTTTGTGTGTAAAATGGATAAGCAAACACTTAAAGTGAATAAAATCTACCGGATATAAATACTTTGATTATTTACCTTTGTTTCTCTACTAGTACTCATAAATTTGTAAAACATATTTAAATGATAATCAAAATGAACATTTTTATCAGCAGTATTTAATAATAAAGTATTCTTAAAACATGCCATATTCTGTAGCTTTATCGTCCTATTAGAACTCTGAAACACAAATCATGATTTAAAAACAAACAAACAAACAAAAGAAACACAACAAAAAAAACTTTCTCTGAGAAAGGTTCAAAGAAAGCAGAAAGCACATTCTGGCATTTAGGCGATAGGTGTGTTAAAAGCCCAGACTTCATCACTATCTTCTAAATACACAAAAGGGAATTTAACATGTACTCCTCAGTCTATTAAAATTTCAAAAAGTAGCAGGGGGAGCACTTAGTGAAACTGATCCATATTGGCTGAATTAAGAAAAGCTCTTTATTTGGGGAAGTAGATTAATTTAATATAATCAATTACTTGTTCTTAAGAATTGCATCTGAAATTTGATAGTAAAAGTGGTGAAAAGAATGCTTTTTCCTAACAAAAATACTAAAAATAAAACTTTAAAAGTTTATCAATTATTTGATAAAATTCAACATCTATTAATGGTAACAAATTGCAGCAAACTGGAATAGAAGAATATTCCCTCAACCTTATAAAGGATATCTAAAAAAAACTTAATCCATCAGGATCATACTTAATGGTGAGAGGGAGAAATCTTTCCCCTTTAGCAAAGAGGTCCACTCTCACCACTTCTGTTTATCATTGTACTAACTAGTTAAAAAGGTAGGAAAAATATTTACAGGGCATAATAGTTAGAAAGAAAGAAAACAGTGTTCACTGATAATATTATTGGATTTACAGACAATACTATTGGTTAGACAAACAAATAGCAAGCAGTCAAAAGAAACTAAATTCCTTTGAACTAGTACATGAATTAAGCAAGGTTGCTACATTTAATGTTATCACAAAGAATCATTATATTTCTGTATTCTAGAATGAACTAAAAGAAATCAAATTTCAAAAACAATACATTTGTACTAATTTTCTAACAGGGAAATACTTAGTAAATACTTATTTTAAAAAATGTATACATCTGTATGATGTTTACTAATATAAGGAAATAAATCAAAAAGGCTTAGATAAAAGAGAGATATGTCTTTGCATTAGAAGATTCAACATAGTAAAGATGTCAGTGCTCCCCAAATAATCTGCATATGTAACATAATTCTATCAATGTCCCAGCACGATCTTCTGTAAATATACATGTATATGAGATTATTCTTAAATGTATACAGAGAAACAAATGAACTGTAACAGCTAAAACAATTTTGAAAATGAAAAATCAAACTGAAGGAAATCACAGTGTATTATTAAACGACTTAGTATTGAAGCCATACTAATCGAGCATGCAGTATTGCCAAATGAATGAACACATAGATCAATGGAACAGAAGAGACTGCCCAGATGTAGACCCACACAAATCTGGCCAATTGATTTTTTACAGTTACAAAGACAATTCAATAGATAATTCAGTAGAAATGAACTATGACCTACACCACACATTTTACACACACAAAAACTCAAACATGGGTCATAGGTTGAAACATAAAGCATAAAACTGTAAAATTTTAGTACAAAACCTAGCAGAAAATCTTTGCAATCTGGTATTAGGCAGTTCTCAGACACAAACCAAAGCATGAATCATAGAAATAAATGCAGGTTTTGCAAAAGACAGTGTTGAGAGGATTTAAAAACAAGCTACATTTAATATTTAACAAGCTAATATTTTCTCTGGGAAAATATTATATATAAAGAACTTTCAGAACTAAACAATAAGAAAAGACTTGGAAGATTTGACACTTCACCATATAGAATACATTGATTGTACATGAAGAGACATTCACTGTAATTAGCAATTATGGAAATGCAAATTACAATTACAATGAAATATCACTATGTATCTGTTACATTACAGAAAAATTTTTAAAATTAACAGTATTAAGCACTAAGCAACTAGAATTCTCGTACTTTTATGTGAGAATGAATAATGGTATAGCTGCTTTCGAAAATGATTTGGTGGTTTCTTATAATGTCAAAGATAAATGTATCATATGACCTAGCAATTTTACTACCAATGATTTTCTCTACCAAAAAAAGAAAAAAACAAAATAAAAATGAAAATAAAAACATTCTCAAACAAAAACGTGTATCTTTCACCAAAGCTGGAATCAGGTGAATATGTACCGTGAAATACTACCTTAATAATGAAAGAATAATGCAATAACTAGGTTGAATCTTAAAACCATTATTATGGTAAAAAGGGCTAGTCTCAAAATATTTCATGCTGCATTAATTATATTTATAAGACCGCTCAAAAAACATATGCCAGAAAATACATCATTGGTTAAAAAGGGTTAAAGGTGAAAGAAATGTGTAAGGGAGAGATAACATAAGGAAATACAGCTACACTCTTTGGGAAAATATCTGTAACATATGCAGGAGATATAAAGAACTTTCAAAACTAAACAATAAAAAAGACTTGGAAGATATGACACTTCACCATACAGAATACATTGATTGTACATGAAGAGACATTCAGTGTAATTAGCAATTATGGAAATGCAAATTACAACTGCAATGAAACATCACTATGTATCTGTTACATTATTGAAAAATTTTTGGAATTAACAGTATTAAGTGCTAAGCAACTAGAATTCTCTTTAGGGTAATAGAACTGTTCAGTATCCAGCTTGTTTGATAAAACTACCAATGTACAAAAACTCATAGAATCATATACCTCAGAATGGTTCACCTTACTCTACGCTAATTGTAAGAATAAATAGTAATACCAAAATACATTTACATTACTGTTTCACATATATGTTGAGGATTCTTCTGTCTCATAGAAACAATTACAAAACAAGTTATTTTATAAAATGTTCCTCAATAAAGTGTGTTTCTGAACTTGTCTTTTAAAAGGATACTGTGCCAACTTCTAACACCTATGTGGAAAGCCCATATTTATTTGGACAGAATACGGATGGATTTGGATATAAATATCTATTTAACTACACCCACAAAGCTCTTTAAGTCAGTCACTTTAAATATGACCTATTTAGCTCAACTTTTTTCTTTTATTTTTAGAAAAAAAATTTTATTTAAAAAAAACTTAATGGGGTATAGTTGCTTTTGTTGCGTGGATGAATTATATCATGCTAAAGTCAGGACTTTCAGTGTACTTAACATCCTAACAGCATACCTTTTTTTTTGCAGTTTTTGGCCGAGGCTGGGTTTGAACCCACCACTTCCAGCATATGGGGCTGGCGCCGACCTCCTTTGAGCCACAGGGGCTGCCCTATATCTCTCACTCTTCTCCCTCACAATCGCGAAGATACGGAACCAACCTAAGTGTCCATCAACTTTTATTTCATTCAAAGATTTTTTTTTTCTTGTGTTCAACTCCTATTTACCGTAAAATAAAACCATAAAATAAAACCTTTAAATAACAATTTCAGACTATATTTATTGCAAAAAAGAAGAACTGGGATACATTTTTAGAAATGGTAATTTTTTTTTTTATTTTGAAAATACCATAAAAATATTTTAATTCAACCTTTGGAAAAAAGTTAATAGCATATTTTATAAGGATTCAAAAGACATGTAATATAAAATGATTGGCCTCTGAGTTGTACCAAAGTGTGTGTAAAATATTGTCAAAATATTTATTACAATTTTGGGAATAAAATGGGAATAATACTATTTAAAGGGGTGATTAGATGTTTTAAAGGAGATAATGTATGCAAATTTATTAGTTACATAATACAATTCTCATTACAACTTTTTAATTTTTAAAATATTATGTGTGGCACTATAATGATCATGAAATAATGATAACTGGATGATATATAATAAATTTTAAATATTTCAATTTCTGGAAAATGAGACACCTGTGGGATGAGATAAAGACTTCCTCATTTTGATCCTTATTTCTAATGAATTTCTAAAGGTAAAAAAATAGAATCTTCAAACATATCCCCTGCAAAAGCATGAATAATATGAACATTAATAAACTGGATTCTATGGTCAATTTTTCACCATCATACATACCATTTATGTAAATGTCACTAGATTTCGGTCTGTGATTAATTTAATCACATTCTGATAATTACATATATAGACAACTTTGGTGCCAGTTAGCTCTTATTATCTTATACTACCTGTTATGGAGTTATAAGCTCGTCAGGACATTTCCTATGAAGGAAACAATTTTGACACACCAAACAGCTCTGGCATTTCCAGAATATCTGAGTGAGGACATTGGGACAGTGGATTATAAACTGTTAACAATCTTGATGTACCCTTGTCTTTCTCTATTTCTTCAGCCCAGTGACTACATTTATTTCACAGGCATATATTTATAACCCCAACATTCATCAAAGTGAAATTCGCAATAGATGAAGATCTAATCAGGAATTATAAGGCATGGAAAAAAACAGGAAAAGATCACTCATACCTGGAAGAAAAATCAATAAAAATAGACCCAGGAATGAGAGAGATGATAGCATTAACTGATTAAAAAAAGAAGCTTTAAGAATCTATTAAAAATATGGAAAATATGCTCTGGAATGTAAAAGCAGGAACCTCAGAGTGTCTCCTTAAATTTTGGACTCTAAGTACCTCCCTTGCCTTGCATTAATTTTGATCCCAAAGGAGAGGAATAGGAGATATAAAATGATTCGAATGAAACTCCTAAAAATAAAACATTATTTGGATTAAAACACCTTGTTGGGACTGGCAGTAGATCACGTACTATGGAAGGAAAAATGCGGCATTGTGCATCAGGTTCTGGAAGTATTTACCTCAATTTTTGTATATAAAATGAAACTTATTTTTTGCATTTGTTTGTAAAAGCTTTATTTGAGTGAAACTTTGTTTTATATAAATGTGTAAAATTCTAGAGAGTAAAAGTCACTGTAAACATGAAGAAAGTTTTAATTCTAGATGTATTAACCTAGAATAAAACTTATGTTTAAAAAACATGTATATCTTTGATTCTTCAAAGTTACTAAGAGAACAGCTGACCTTTTACATACTGATTTGGAGTTGGATGTGTAGTGAACAAAACAGTGTTTTACCTAAAAGTAAGTAGTTCTAGTTGTGGTGTTAAATCACATCATTAAAAATTCAGTTAAATTTAGACAATCGGTGTTTTCCTAATCTAGGGGTACAAGGAGGTGGAATTCTGAAAAGTCTCCATAATTAGAAGACTTTGATTACACACATGGATATCACTGGGATCAAAACAAAGGAAAACAAGTTGAACTTTTCCCTTCATTTAAAGGACACTGCTTTTCACATTGATAACAAGCATTCTGTTTGCAGCAGACTCAACACGAGGGAGTGTAAAGAGGTGAATAATTCACTTTAAGCCTTTTCATACTGACACTGCTTCTGATAGTTTTGCCTTCAACAGAATATATGGTGTGGTTCTTTTTACATTGCTGAAGTAGACAACAGCATTTTAAGCCACCACTTATAAAGTTATCTGACAGCACCTATGGCTCTGGAATTTTTAAAGTGCATGAAGTATGGCAATAACTGTATTTATCAGTGGTTTTCAAAATAATACATTTTATACAAGTATAGTGTGGTCGACATTGGTGTTTTGCTACTAAAAGCATAATAGAAACATGGGATATTCTTACCACAGTGAGGAAAAACCAACATTCTGTCACATCAAAAATGGGAGGACAAGAACATACCATCTTATAAGCAAAAATTTTAAGTCTACCAGTTAATGAGGATGACAGATTTGTTTTAAGTCATATGGTGGTATCTTAAATCTCTTGCGAATGTTAACCCTTTTTAAAGATGATGATAACTTTAATAATAATGTGTGTTCCAGAATTGTGAATCTTGAAGATCATTCTAGTCAAGAACAAAGAAAATTAAAATAATCAAATGGTGAAATGAGTGCTATTTGTTATCTATAAAAGCACATAAAAATAGAGAATGCTACATCTTCCTTTATAAATTTCCTGCATCTTGAATTCCAGGGCCAACCCAGGTCCCACTGAACTCTACTGTCCTTTCTCCTTGTCATGGCAATAGTGTACTATGCCATCAATTCGTGTGTTAGGAAAGAAAGGAAAACACACTTTAGGATTGCTAACTCCAGCATCTTGAGTTCGCCTTCACTGTGGCTAGCCTCTTCAGCTCAGCCCTAACCATTACCTGGTGTCCCCTTTTAATCCACGTGATAGTGAAGTAAGTTTGGAGTTCTTTTCTTTTTTACTTCTTAGCTGTCTCTCAGACGGACTTTTCTGCCTGAAGACTTTCCTTTGTTTTCTTCCTTCCGTGCTCCTTTTCTGTCTCTATTAAGAACACTGATGAACTTTCCCACTGAAGAATTATCTAAAACCAGCTTCTCTATTATTAGGCCTACCGGACTAAGAATTCAAAGTGGCCCGTGAAAATTCATTATAATTCTGAAATAACTTGTAATATTCTTGACATATAAAGAGAAAGAGAAAAGGGAAAGGGAGGGAGATAACCTGGTGATATTATTGTATTTATCGTCTTTAGGAATGCTGAGTCTTCTGAAGAATACATTACCTTAAAATCTTATTTTATTAAATTTAAGGAACTTGCTAATATGTGAAAATAAATGTTTACAAATTAAATTATTTAGGTTCAAGCCAGTTTTTAGTCTAATTTGTTTGGCTATTGGAAAGCTTTGAACGTATGCTCCACTGAATCTAAACATATGTTTAAATGTCATTGTGTAAATTCTGTACTGGGATATTTGGAGTACGCTATCTTACATTTGGATCTAAACAACAGTATAAATGTGTTAATGTTTATTGTTCATTCTTCTCAATTGTCCTAGGAGACACAGCGGAGTTATTGTCCTTTTTTTTTTAAACAGAGGAACTGCAGCTAAATGACTTTCATCGTTTTGTCCATCATACAACGAATTCATTACAGAACAATGACACTTCCCAGAGCCTGCCTGTGTCAGTCGGTTGCTGTGCTGCGTCTCTGAGATAATGGAGAAAAATAATGAACCATCTCAATATTTTTGGAAATAAATTGATAAGAAATTAATGTAACTTGCCTTGAAAATACTTTTTAAAATTATTGTTACATACTAAGCAAAAACACAACTACCATCATCCTTAATAACAAGATGGCTCTTTGAAGGAATCAGCTATTCTATCTTTCTATACTTATATGATAAATTATTTTCATATGCCAAACCTTATAATCAACTCTAATAACTACATTTTTCTTTGACCCATAACATTAAAAGGTAATTGTGGGCCATATATTATCAAATAATCTAATGCATGTAGTGTGCTTAAACATATGATTACTTACCATCATTATACTCATATAAATTGTCAAAATAGTTACTTCTGAATACTCACCTTTTAAAGTGCAAAAGAAATTTAACATCACATATTTAATCAATGGTTGCATAAAATTCCCAAACAGGAAATAATAACTAATTTAAAAGATGATCCAAATACATTACAGACTGGCAGTGTGTTATATGCACATATTTCACCAATTTATTTCTCACCACATACTACAAATAAAGACTTTATAAATACAATGATTTGGTAAACATAATTTGCCAGTCTTGAGCCTCAAAATAATAAAGCCTATTAGAATATGAAATAGATTATTATGTAGATAACAGGTTACATTTTGCAAGTGTACCAACGAGTTTAGCTTCCTGTCTGGTTTTATATCAGTTTTTCAAAGACACAACAAAAAAGAGGAAATTCAAGGTGAAATGGACTAACACATGTCCAAATTTTTTTTCATTAACTCTTGATAGGGATAGAGAAGTTTTAAATCTTTATGATTACAAACAAATCAGTCAACCAGTTAATCAACCAATACATTTTACAATAATTAGTAAATAGTTTGGGTAAATTTTGAAATTTTCCTTCCCTGAAAAAAAAAACTTATAAAAATTTAAATTTCTTTAAAAAATAGCCCATTGTATCTGCATTCCTATTTTTAAAACAAAATAGTAATAAAAAAAGAAATTATGGAAATTTAGGAGATAATACAAAGTAATAAAAGATTTATCCTCAGAAATGACTGTTCTAAAGAAAAAAACTATTCCCAAATTTGAGGAAAATATTAATCATTAATCAAATTTATGACTTAGGTCAAGAGAATATTTATCAGTTTCTTTCTGAAATATAAGAATAAATATTACATTTAAAATGTGTCATTCAATGGCAATAGTCTGTTTTAGGTGGGCATTTATACCTGGAATTAAAATAAAGCAAAGTGTCTTTACTAGCATTAATATATTTTTATGTTATATTAAACATTAGCACAAAATGAAATGAAATATCTCTACTCTTTATCAGACTGTCACTTAATATCTAATTCAAGCATTGCCAGTTCTTTCTTTCTTGAAGACTTTAATTCTAAGAATTTTCTCTTTAGTGAAAGGAGTGATCTTATTTAATGACAATCACTTATGAGACAATAGGCCTGGGTTCTTCTGTACCTACTTTTGAAAAAATCATTTTGATTTTGTTGGAACTGTTTAAAATCGACAAGATAGAATTATTTTACTCATACCCACATGCACACCATGAAAAAAATTAAGAAATGTAATTAACAGTTACTAGGATCTTACAACAATGGTTATCTCATGGTCCTGTTTTCTGTTTGTGAAAATAAAGTTTTACTCATTGCCTATAGCTGCCTTCATGCTTCAGGGGCAGAGTGAAGTGTTTACAGCACTTGTGACAGGAGACTATACAGCCTACAAACACTAAAATATTACTGTTTGGCCCTTATCAGAAAAAGTTGTTGACTTTATGCTTAGAAAAAAAGAAGTCTCAGTTTTTAACCATATAATTAAAATTTATAGTCTGCTCACTCCTATAGATAAAATATTAATGAAGTATTTTTATATATGTCCCATGCTTACTTAGGTCATAGTTTAGAAAAACACACAAATCATATATCTTTCTCTGCAGTATTGACATTTGGAAAGCAGTTGATTGAAAACAATTCATATTTTTAAGTAAATTTCAATGTTAGGTGATTTGCGGGATATTTATACTCAATTCCAAACTACTTAAAGCTGTGAAAACTGTACCACCATGGGAACACTTGAAAACAAGTAAACAAAAAACCCCACTTCTACACGTGAAGTTTCTTGAAGCATATTACAAATTCCTCAAATGTGTAGTGGATGAGAGTAAACAGCTGTTGCTTTCCTGCCATACCGTTCTTCCACAGCTGGTTCCAAGAATTCCCTCTGACACCTGGCTTTGCTCCTTTGTATCCTGTGCTTCCTTATCTGTTTTGCAGGGTGATCTCACCACTGTATTGCAACTTCATCTCCAAACCTTTTCTTTCCTTTCAACCCTTATTATAATTATTATTTTTTTTTTTGTAGAGACAGAGTCTCACTTTATCACCCACAGTAGAGTTTGGTGGCGTCACGCAGCTCACAGCAACCTCTAACTCCTGGGCTTAGGCGATTCTCTAGCCTCAGCCTCCCAAGTAGCTGGGACTACAGGCGCCAGCCACAACGGCTAGTTTTCTGTTTTGCAGTTCGACCGAGGCTGGGTTTGAACACGCCACCTTCGGTATATGGGCCTGGCGCCCTACTCGATGAGCCACAAGTGCTGCCAATTATTTATTTTTTTATGGATGGGGAAACTAAAGTCTGTGGAATTTATAAAAGGCAAGCTGAAGGCTCCAATAGGAGTGAGCAATATGAACAAGTTTCTTTTGACTCAAATTTTGTACTCTTTCAAATAGTATATGATCCATCTATCTTCTGTCTGGGGTTTTCTATTCAATTTATCATTATCACATCTATTTTACAGGTTTATTATTCTCATTCTAATAATGCTCCCACAGTGTCTAATACCAGTCATACCCCCTGGAATGACTTTGTTTCACCACCGCTCAGTTCTAAATTAGATTAGACACCAATAAAAGCAATTATGTCTATAGTACTATTTTAATTCAAATCAAAGAATCAAAGCCAGTTCTATGATTAAATCTAAGAGTCTATATAATTAAATAGATTACGTTACTTTCTTGGCATTATTATTATTAATATTGCTTAATATTTCGATGCAGTAATTGTCTGTTTTCTTTTCTGAATGTATTTATCTTCATTCATACTTTACGTGGTTTTTGTTTCTAATCCTTATCTTAAACATTGGTATGGTTATTAAATTTTAAGCCTTTTAATTTCTGTGAAGGCAAAAAGTAGAAACCTAATAAACACATGTAGATGTAAAAATAAAAAAAAATTAAATAAATTTAATCAATTAAATTTATGTAAATCTTGGGCTTCTCTAGAGTACCCTAAACTCAGAATATTTCTATTACATGAGACCAAGCATGACTTCTCGACCTTTTGGCTAGCATCAAGTGTAGTACATAGGACCAAGCTAGAAATTCTCTTGAAACTATTCCTGGTCTCCCACAAAAAATTTCCATAGCAATGTCTTGTACATAGATCACAGTGTAATGTTTTATGTTTAATATGTGGGAAATCTTTAAAAATTATCCTCCACAGTGATCTTCAGTCCAGGAACTAAATTGTAGTACTGCCTAGCAGCAATTATTCAAACTATATAATATTCTCACACTCTACAGATACCTTGTTATTATAAATGCACATCCATTATGAAAGTCCAAGTGGTATAGGAGTAAGAACCCTGATCTCTAAGCCAGGATGACATTTGTTCTCTGTTCCTAGCCGGCTGTAAAGGCATGGACAATGTCTGTACTTCAATCTCCTTATAAGAAGTATAAATGAAATCTGATGCTCTCCTGAATTTCAATTTATAACATTAATTATGAGAGGTCTTTTGCAGAAACTGAAGTTTCTACATGAGGTGAGTATTTCTTCATGTATGAACTCCCTGTATAAAAAGCACAATTTATAAGGAACACCTAATAACATGTTTTTACTTCAGAGTTTACTTTGTTAATTTAAGAAGTTTGGCAAGCAAACCATCTACTTATAACTAAAACAAAAGTGACCAATTCTTCTTTAGAGTACAAAATGTCGATTTCTAATATAATTGGCATTCTAATAAAATTACACTTTTATGTTTATAAGTGTTCTGAAAAAATTCTGTTCTATATATAATTGCTAACATTTAAGCCAGCTGAAACTTTTTTTTTTCCACAGAGAATGTCTGCATACTATTTCCCTAAAGTTTGCTGCCCCAGAATGATGGATACTAGTTTCTTTTAACGACAATAGCAATGATACATGTTCATATTTATTCATCCCTTAGTGTTGAACATATTCTTCATATGAATAAAAACATTTCATCTTTAATTCCTACCACAGCTTATGTCAGAAAATATACTTTATAAGAAAAAGGATAAAAAATATTAGGCAAAAATGAATAGCTAATTTTTTTTCTTTTAAAAACCAGGAATCTTAGAAATAGAACCACAGAGAGTCAGTGATTAAACAAACTTTAAAATATCCATGGATTGGCCCAGAATTCCACTAAAAATTTTATAAGTTTAAGTAAAATGCAGCTTAGTACATACAATTTTTTGTAGAAATCTAGTTCTGCAGGTGTGTATGTGTGTGTGCATGCATGAAGCAGAAAGCTGTGCAGGTTTATGATTCCCTTTTCAAAGCTCTTTCTCCCAGACATGTTTTGTAAACCCAAACTCTTTCATATTTTAGAATGGTATTTTGATGTATGTGACATGTATTATCTATCCCAGCTGGGGCTCACACAGCACCTCATTATTAAGCATGTTAATGTCCCTACATGAAAAAATTAATGTTCACATGAGACTTAATAAATAAAGATTATAAATCATTTTAAATTGGGTCAGGCCTCAGTCCTTTGGATTTTGTAGCTAAAGAGAAAGAATTGTAGATTTATGCATGGAAAGGTTAGCAATTGCTACCTCTGGTAGTAAATTGTAGGCAATTTAACTTTATAAATGTAACTTTTTCTATTTTCAGTCCACAATTATGTAATGAGCTCTTTCTGTATATCAGACACTGTTTTACATATTTTTTATAGAATTTCTGCAGTAAGTAAGAATTTCTCTGAAAAACAGAGAAAAATTATAGTCATCATTTTGGAAAAGAAATGAAAACTGAGTCACATAACATATTCGAAAATTGAGATTATTTTAACATAAAAACATATAATTTTATATATCAGGGTTTTGTAATAGTTGTTTTGCCCAAGAGTAGAGTTTCTTTTTGTAGAGAAATTAGTAATATTGACATGCTCAAAATCAAACAGGAGAGAAGTAAAGGCTCTACAGTCAAATGTAGGCAATACATCCCTGGGGGGTCTACAGATTCCAAGTTCAGTGACAGAGTAGTCGAAATCCAAAAAGTACTAGTCTAGCAGTGCCTGGCTCTCAGCTACACAGTTCTGCAGGCACAAGGTCTCCTGGAGTAGCTTCATCTCTGGAATATCTGTCATCATACAAGAAAAACAAAGGTCCAAGAACTCAAATATTTACCTCTTACTATGCTTAAAAATTCATTTTCTCAGGTGACTTAATTCTACGTTTTGTTTCTTAATTATGTCACCTTCTTATTGGTGTATTCAACATAATTTTGTAAAAATGTAAGAAACAGAGTTCATAATTTTTCCCAAAAGACTTCTTGTTCTCCTCTTGGATAGCGTGTTTTCTTCTTTTCAAAACAGGAAAATCATGTTGTTATATACAGCTTGAAAAATAGTTCCACCACCCCTCTTGCCTGAAGGTGCATGAGCTTATTCAAATAGAGTCAGGTAGTTTATAAAAAGCATGCTTAATATAAAGAAGATAAATTATGAAACTCTTCCTCCACTCTAATCTGATTTAAGGATCCTGATACTCTTTTGCTCAAGAGGCCAAAATACCACACATATAAAGTATATATAAAGTGCATATCGAGTAGTGCACCAGTAGCATAGTGCATAAATAGCTCAAACGCTGAAAGCATTACAATAAGCCCTTCTCTTTTATCGTAGAACTGATAAATTAGCATAATGAAAATCATGACACATTGTACATTACTTGGTATTACCTCTTTTCATTAAAAAAAACACGAGTTCATTTCAAATAATTTCACATCAAACGACAGTAAGCTTTGCAGTGAATATGATGCTGAAAGAAATATTTGTGAAGAGCAGATGCTTGGTCTTACATGTATTATATCAAGATTATGATAGAAATACAAGATGTATAAGCAATGAATACTTCACATCAAAATTGTACCTAGTACCCAGAACATGTACGTTGTTTACTGGTGCCATGTGTTTTCTGAAGTCAAGGAGTCAATAAAAAAGCAAATTAAAAAGCTTCAGAAAAACCTTTCCTATCAATTTGCCCTTGGATGGATTCTCCGTTTCCAGTGTTCCCTGTTGATTTAATGTACTAGATTATATGGACAACACTGGCTTGTAAATAAGGAATATCTGAATTCTATTAATGGAGATGTGCTGCCAAAACAATCAGCTTCGTACTTAACACATTTCCAAGTATTTGGAAAAGCTGTGAAATGGGATTATAAGGTTAAGCTGAGTACATCTGGCTCATCACTATACAAATATTTCAGAAATTTGATCTCATAGGCTGAAGGAACACCTGTCTAATCATGACTCTTTTCCAAAGTACATGAACTTCAGTGAGCAGAGCAGAACACAAATACTGGCAAGAAACAGTGATCAATTTACATAATGTACTTATATTCGACACATAATTTTGTCAGATATCACCCTTCTAAGTTAAGCCATAAAAAATATCCTAAAAAATTCAATGGTGCTATAATTATGCTGGCAAAATAAATAAATAAATAAAAGTTGGGTAGTGCCCAGGATTTAAAACTCAAAGTAGCCACCTGAAATACTTAAATAGTTGTACTAATGTTTTTTTTTTTTATGTCATGGTATGAAATTTTAGTATCATTGAATGTTTTTAGGTATAATTCTAGTGGAAGATGGATCCAGAGAATAATTAATGAAAGGTAGGGGTTTGTGCATAAAATAAAACTTCAACAGTTCTCTAGTTACCAAAAACCGTAAAAGAAGTTGAATATCAGCTGCTTTTAATCAGATCCAGGATTAAATAACTGTTGAGTCTTTGTCAAATATACACAGCCCCATTAAGCCCCATTTTTTTCAAATATTGTTTCAAAAAAGCCATTGTCCAGGTGCTAGTGGCTCATGCCTGTAATAGCAGCACTTTGGAAGGGCGAGGCAGGTAACTTGCTTCAGCTCAGGAGTTTGAGAACAGCAGACCCCATCTCTAATAAAAATAGAAAAAGCAGGCAGGCTTGGTGGCGGGCACCTGTAGTCCCAGCTACTCTGGAGACTGAGGCTGGAGAATCTCATGAGCCCAAGATTTTGAGGTTGCTGAGAACTATGATAACTCATAGCACTCTACTCATGGTGACAGAGTGAGACGCTGTGTCAAAAAAAAAAAAAAAAAAAAAAAGCAATTGGGTTTAAAAATGCACTGAATTTCACTCTTATCAAATTATCTTCAAATGTTCAACTTGAAGACACACATTTTTGAAACCATGGTCCTCACATTGCCAAAGGTCAATGAATCAAATTTCCATATTCCTGGGAGCAGATGGGTGTAATGAAACCTAATGATTGAATTTTAAATGCTTTCATGCACCTTTTGTCTGTTTCCGAAAAGGTTGATTCTCCCTTAATGCTATACCAGGATAATAGGTTTATTACAACTTTACAACTGACCAACTAAAATGACAGCTCCACTGACCAATGATTTATGTTTCCTGGAGATAATGGATCAGAGCTCCTTTCCTTCTCTTCCCCCCTAGAGTTTTTCCATCACCATCCCACACTTGCAACCAACAAAACCCAAATTGTAATATCATTAAATAATAGATATCTCCTTAAAGATTTGATTTCTCTAGTTAAATAATGAATATTTAACACAAATATCAAGTTTAAGTTCACTGAGGCTCAATGGGACATTTCAAATAAAAATAATTTCAAGGAATTTGTTGACTAAGTTTAACTATAAAGTTCCTTTCTTTATGGGATGAACTGCTACATTAGCCTGGTCTAGCCTGCATATTCATAAACACAGAAAGAATGTTTAGCAAGTAGTTAAAATAAATAACATTCTATTGTTTTAGGAGAAGATGGAGGATTTTATCTCCATTCTCTCTGGCTTAAAGAACAAAAAGAGGGACTCATGAAGAATTTATTTTATTATTTTCTTACAAAACAATACCAACATTCTACCACTTGAAATATATACTAAGCCCATATTAAAGGAAATTGAAGAAGCTTTTTATTTTAACTAATAAACAAAAGTTTCTTGCCTATTAAATGCGTTTTAAAAATGCCAATTATACAAAAAAAGGACAATCAGCATACTCTCACTAACATGTGGATCACTACGAAAAGTTTGAAACAGGTTGTGTTATGGTGCATTACATCACTTCCAAGAAACACATCGGACAGTGTCCTTTCTGATTTACTTGTGCAAGTTCCAACTTGCTTGGCTTATCGAGGCTGCTGGGAGGTTTCATTTGTTTCCATCTGTGCGGATTCTACATCTCTTGATTTTTGTGCATCTCAAAACTTTAGTAATTATCCACTAAAAAATCTGATTATATGAAGACAAAGAGTGAAAGTATAGAGAACAGACACCAGGAAGAGTAACAGGGGATGGTGGGGAGAATAGAGAAAAATGAGTTAAAGGATACAAACATACAGTTACATAAAAAGAATAAATTCAATGTTTGACAGCAGAGCAGGGTACCCATAGTTAAAAAAACACTGTGCTCAGGAGGTGGACACCCGGAATACTCTTGACTACATCACTGCACGTTATATACATGTAACAAATTTTCACAGAGACCCTTTAAATTTGTGAAACAAACAAACAATAAAAAATAAAGAAGCACGTTTACCTTTTACCTTTTACACTTGTAAATGTAAACCCCTTATAATAAGTACCAGTGCTGAAAGAGTCCTGTGGTCATAACATGTTCTCAAATCCTGCTTCCATTGTTCTGTCTTGGTTAATTACTTCCACTCACTGAATGACAGCAGCACATAATTAACCTTTCAGGAAACATGTTTTCATTTACCTATGTATGTATATAAACCATAACACATCCTCAACCCTTAATTTCAACTCTCTATATTAAACACTTTCATTCACTGAAAGAAAGCACCGCACGCTGCATCTCCAGAGAAGCATGTTTTACATTTACCTTTTAAAACTGTTTATGTAAACTTTTGCAATAAGCCTACATGCTAAAAGAAACATGTAGTAAGGACTTGACCTCAACCCTTTATTTCAAATTACGTCTATGTTTAACACTTCCCTTCACTGAAATAAAGTATACATTTTAAAGAAGGCCTGTGTTGCTTTTCAATCATATATATACATATATATATGACTTAATCCTGTATACATATATATATATATATATATATACCCATTGTCATAAGTGTAAGTGTTGAAAGACACATTTGTAATAGCATTTTCTTAACTCCTGCTTCAAAAAAATAAAATAAAAACTAAAAATGCCAAACATAATGCTATTTATTCTAACCCATTCCTATATATCTTCATTATGCAGAATCTCCTACAAAAATCCCAGGTCACATAGTTAAATATCAATCTGGTGATAAACATTACCATGCCTAATCAACATACATATCTGAATTTAAAATATATATGTACGTATGTGCGCATTAGGTATAATTATACAAGGTATTTAAATAGCTCTGTAAAAAAGTACGTTTTCTGCTATGATGTCACAGAAAAGAGACCAGATGTCAAAAATAAAAATAACAGAATTTGAACAGGTGACAATAATACAAAATAATAATTTATTTCCTTTTCTTTCATTCAATATTATGTACTTTGTATGATAATTTTAAAATATTTAAACAATATCTCAAAATTTTTAGCAAATTATATGTTTCAGGATTGATGTAATGACGAACAAATGCTTGCAAACTGTTGTATTTGCAAAACTTTTACCAATATTATTTGGAAGTTACATTTCCAGGAGATGTCTAAGCTATATTCTTTAAAGGAAAGCATGTATGACAGTTTAAGAAAAATTCACACTTTTGGAGAAATGGGTAAAATGCAGACGGATTATGGAATATTACAGGCTCACTCTCTGGTTGATAAAGTCTGAGAGAATATCTGTTCCCAGCATATAGGCCTCTATAGTTCTTTCTATAATATCCTCAGCTTTGATATTCTCTTTATCTACATTGAGTAGGACTGATTACTAATATGTTCTTTTTGCAAAAATGTCAAATATTTTCAGGGTGAATTTACAGATGGACTGAACTGTAATGGTTAGACAAATGTGTAGAGTGTCATCTTTCAGAAAGACTCTCTATTACCTATGAATGTTGAAAATGAACCCTAATTGCCAGGTGTTGTGGCAGGCGCCTGTAGTCCCAGCTACTCAGGAGGCTGAGGCAAGAGAATCACCTAAGCCCAGGAGTTGGAGGTTGCTGTGAGCTGTGTGACGCCACAGCACTCTAAGGAGGGTGATAAAGTGAGACTCTGTCACTAAAAAAAAAAGAAATGGAAAATGAACCCTAAACATTTAAAATTACATTTTATGTTCTTTCACTCTGTATCTCACTACTCTGACGAATGGGGATAATTGGTAACTCATTCTGTTTAAAACCTTTATTCTATCGAAGCTCCCCATTACCTGATATGGAATTTGCAATTAAAACATAAAATTCAGATAAATAGTAAGTCCCAGCAAAGTGGCAAACTATTTCAATTAATAGCTTTTAAAACAATATCTTTATTTGTGAATTAACGATTATGATTAAACAACTTTGAATATTGTAGATATATTTCAAATAACAATACTGAAATGAACAACATACATTTATATCAATCCTTAGTTTTTGTTTCTTTAGCATGTGCCTACAAATTTCATTACTATCTACACAAGATAGAGTTTGAAATTTTGAGAAAAAGTTTGAGTTAGTATATTATTATTATACACACCTGACAATTTCCAATAGTGACATTTTCATGCAGATTGTCACATAGCAGATGGTAGATACTAAAGTGAGTAAATTGAAATTATATGTTAACAAATACAAATAAAGGTAATCCCCAAAAAACTGTTTAGGGTTTAATATAATATATAAGATTATATATATTATATATATATATAATCTTATATATATTTAATATATAACTGAGATTATATTAAAAAGTATATGTATGTATATATATATAAAGTATATATATATGTATATATACTTTATGGTTCTTAATAACTTAGTAGGGCTGAGTGATCCTTGAAATCTTAACAAATAGCTATAACATAAGAATTGCATCCTTTCAGTGCCATATAAAGCATATCAAGATAGAAAGCATTATTGGCTGTTCTTGCACTGTATAGATATATGCATGTGAGTATGTGTTACATTGTTAAATATGTACACATATTTAATATGAACAGTTACCCTGAGAGCTTGAGATTCATTATTACAATCTTGATCATCTTTCTTTCTCCATGAGCTTTTAATTTTATCAGTAGAATTATATATAAATTTTCATTGAAGTAATGGCAAAGGCGATAGCCATAAATATTTTAAAATATCAAAATATGCCACATTCAAATATTTTAACATATTAATATATATTTTCACCTTAGTCATATTTAAGTTTGAGTCTAAACTAAGGCATGTATCTGGTGGGTGATTATTGAAAATTAACTACAGAAGTCTCAATTTATTCATAAAGAATTCAATTTTTTTAAATGCCTACTATTTACCAGAAATGATGCTAATTTCTTTCTTCTATAGTGACAAACAAGATGGATGTGGCACCTGTCTTCAATTATTTTGCCATTGAGACAAAATATCTTTGTTACTAACAGAAAGTTAAAATGTTGACCCAGGGGTTTAACACTGTGCAGACTTAATATCATTTCTTATTTTGCATGTAGATCAATTAAATCTTCACTAAGAGTGGAGTATACACAACAATAACAACAGAAATGAATGGAAATTAGTAGTAACATGTGTGTTAGCTGTCCAGTCTTAATATCTTTTTTATTGCTCTTTAAATTTTTAGACATCACATAACTACAGGTTCAATCATAGATTAAAAATACTACCACAGCTTCTGCTGGATTAGATATCATTTTACCACATTTTACTTTTTACCTGGTAGTCTAAATCCTGCTTTCTCATTGTTGCCAAATGGTGTTACTATTTGAGAGCTATGGAAAATATCCACTCTTTTGCAGAGATGTTACAAGCCATTTTTTCGCTCAAGGAAAAATGTAATGGCTGATTTGTGGATCTTTATTTCTAGATATTTACTACAGAAACATGGCTATAACCTTTAACCAGAGCAAACAGAGCCTCTCTTATAAGCAGGGGACACCAAACCTAAAAATGCACAAGGAACAGAAAGATCCTGGCAAGAATTAATCTGCCATTTTCACACATCTGCCCAAGGGAGGTATTGTAATTACAAAAATTTACTCTAAGACTGCTGAGACTCATAGTAATTATGTTTCTTTTTTTTAATAGAAATAGCCACAGGTGGTAACAAATTGGGTTTGGAGATGGGGAACTGGGCATGCATTCTAACCCAAATTACTATATAATTGTCTTGATTATAAAAAATCATGGAAAGTTCATTGCTCAAAATCAGAAGGAAAAAAAGTCTCCCTAAATATATGTCTTTTTTAGTTTCTTTCAACTTGGGCACATTGCTTCATTTGTTGATATTAGCTCATCTAATATCTAGGCAACACTGTAGAATAAGCTATTGCCAATGGCCCTTAAAAATTCCTGTGGGGGAATTGTTTAATAGGTTAGTTTTCTTATTTCTATCCTTATTATCATCTAAGGATAAATCGTAGCTTCAATAAGAAGGTCAGGACCTGTAAACTTAGCTACTAATTACCATTCGTGCATCTGTCAACACTAAAAGTGAAAGGTTATCAATTTTTTTTTCAAGCTATCTTTAATGTTGAAATGTTTACTGACTCTCATATTTATCTGTTATTGATAGTTCTGTATCTTACTCTATGCTTTGGTTCATGTAGTAGCACCAAAATAATTTTATTATTGTTTCCTAAAATTATAAGTGCATTTATTTTTTTTGAGACAGAGTCTCACTGTATTGCCCTGGGTAAAGCGCCGTAGCATCACAGCTCATAGCAGCCTCAAAATCTTGGATTTAAGTGATTCTCTTGCCTCAGCCTCCCAAGTAGCTGGGACTACAGAAGCCCGCCACAGCTTCTGGCTATTTTTTGTTGCAGTTGTCGTTGTTGTTTCACTGGTCTGTGCTGGGTTTGAACCCTCCTGCCTTGGTGCATGTGGCCAGCATCATAACCATTGTCCTACGGGCGCCAAGCCTATAAGTGCATTTCATGTATACATGCCAGTTTATATTCAATGCATATCTACAAATTTTCTTTTTAATCAGGAATTTCTGATTTAATCAACTGACAACATAAACTAAGGCATTGTCCTAAAACAAAAAGCAAACAAATTTATTAGTGTAACCAAAGCTTGTGCAAGGCTTCAAATAATAATAAAAGAGAAGCTAACAGTCTTGCTTTGAAACTATGTGAAAGTTTTTATGTAACCCTCAAGCTTACCGAAATGAAAATGATAATAAAGATAGATGATTGATTTATATTTCTATATGACTTATAACTGCTCTTATTCATATTCTTAATGCAATAACCTTATTTGGGGTACACTATTTCAAAATAGACACAAAATTGCAAAAACAAAGTAGAAAGCAGGAATTCTATGTCCAAAAAGACACTGTAATAGAATTAGCCAATATACAGATGATACTATGGATTTTTTTGTTTTCATTTGGAAATCAGAACTACAGAAATTAAAATAAGTTATTTTTACCATTACTCAGAAGGTTTGTATAGGTAGTAGTTTATATAAAGATGCACCAATAAGCACTTAGGTTTGAGCTGGAAATTATCTTCTTTTGGAACGAATTCCCTTCTTTTCCAAAATACTGAGATTATAATTGTTTTAAGGAAATTTTGCTAAGAGTTTAAGCATATTTCTCAAACATTCTGATTTTTTTTCCTTTCATTTCATCTACTGAAATGAGGACATCAGTAAAAACCACATAGTGCCACTTTTGCACATGTGGCTAGTTCTTCTGATGGTAATCAAAGGTGAATTGCTTTGTAAATTTGGTTCTGCATATGCAATTGCTTGGCTGCTGTGAAAGAAGAGCACAAATATTCACGTATTCAGTCACAAAATAACCTCAGTATACTCATAAAATATGCTATGTGAAAAATAAAGTGAACAGCTTTTAGCAAAGGGATTTATGTTAGGGACTATGATTAAAAGGTAATGTAAGTGAAGGGTAAAACTCAAGTTCTAGGCTTTCAAAACTCAGAAACATGTTTATTCTGTAAATACACATGTCAGAAGTTGTCTGAAACTTTAATAGTCTAAAATTATATTATTATAACAATAGAAAAAATATTTAGATCCCCCTAAACATTTCTGCCTATAATAAAACACCTGTTGCATTTTCATTTTATAAAAGTGAACAGTTGGAACTTAGAATATAACAATACTTTCATGGATATATTTTTATTTGAGTTTTATTGAATTGAAGAACATGAAAATTCTATGTATAGGTATAATTAAATTGTTGCTTAGTAATAATCATAAAGAAGTCGGGGAGAAACACTATAAAGAAAAATATCAATTCATGATTTATGCCTAAATTACATTTTAAAGTTATCACCACAAAAAGTGAAGAAAATATACTTAAAGCACCATAGTTATTGGAAAGAAACTACTTATTAATAATGTTGTATGTTAAATCTGTTATTTTAAAGCATATATCAAAGTGTCATTGGAATCTTTCAGAATATAGTCATTGCCTATGTTTATACTAATACAATTTACAAACATGTAACCAGTTTTTCTTAAAACAGTATGTATCTACACAATAATTATGAATGGATAGCTTTGGAACTTGAAATTGATTTTTAATGCTCTTCCTTTCAAATACTACAAAGGCTGCTTTTAGCTGATAAAGAGAGTAAACAAGAAATTGCCCTTTAAATGGTCTCTTTAATATGTTCCACCAATTAAAAATCAATCAGAAAGATTAGAAGTTCAAAAAATATTAAATATTGTTCAGACAGGGTATATTTCAGTACAAAACCGATGCTTACAGATTATATTTATCTTTAACTTGTTCATTTTTCATAGAACACAAATATGATTTATGATTTTTTTATTATATTGAACCATAAAGAAAATATGGGTCTTTAATATTTCAAAATGACTGAAATAAATTTATTTCTAATACCATTAAATCATTTTAATATATTCCATTCCTCTAATCAGACCAAGTCTATTTATGTAGATTAGTAACATCTAAGAGTGTCATTTATCCAACCTGTATTTATCCTTTGATCACAAAGCTTGTTAAATTAAATGGTTTTTTATTGTTATGATTCGTTTTCCCATAATTATGCTGTTTAACTGCCTTATTTTTTGAATAAATATATGCAAACGTGCCAATCATATTCAGTACAGTTATGCTAGATGCTCAATGAACTGTACGAACCATTTCACTACAATAAAACTGCCTGGAATAGATCCAGGCCAGGACCTACAAATACCAGTAATCAGAATGTCACTACAACCAGAACAGGCAAATAGAAGTGTGTCACAGTATATTAATAGATTTTCTAAACACTGTGTGAAACCAGTTTTATAGTTTATCACTGGAAAAATGTGGTGCATACAAGAGAAAAATACCACCCACATAGCCAAATTTTACATCTGTATTTTGTTACAGGTCTTTTTTCTTTCTTTCTCTCTCTTTTTTTTAGGGGGGAAGGGCTTTATCTTAAAATTATTGGTCTTTATATTTGTGCAGTAGCAAGGAAGAAGGAGCATCCTTCTGCTTCGCCACAGCAGGGATGTTGATGTCATTAAGAATTTCTTTATTATAGATAATTTATTTCAGAAGACCAAAAGATAGCAATATATCACTGTCAAAGCTAGTGGTGAAAGCTTATGACTAACTATAAAATACTGTATGCCAATGAAGGAAGTTCTTGTCAAAGTCTCCTTTACTTAAAGTGGGTTGACAATAGATGTGTAGGTCTGATGGATTTTAAAAGTAGGTGGTGGCAGAAGCTACGCTGTCTTCAAAATGACAAGCAAAATGAACTTTGTGCTATTCTGGAACAAATATACAGCCATTGTTTGAAGGAATTTAACACAAAAAAATCCCGTCCCCAATGGCTTTACTAAAATATGACTTTAAGGTAATACCCTCTGGGATTTATTAAACAGAAGTATCACTGAGGGGAATACATTCTAGAGCAATGACTAATGTCGTAATTAGCGGGTGCATTTGTAAGAATTTACCCACTATTGAGTGTCTTACAAGACTTATCAACATTAGGGAGTTAAGTTGTACTTCCTTGCTGTCATGAGCCCAGTTAAAGTAGCTTCTTCTTCCTCTTGCTGTTATTTCATCATCAAGCTAAGAGTATATATTCTCACAACGGTTCTCTCTCTCCTGACATTCTCCAAAAAGAAATTTCGATGAGATTTTTTTTTCTCCTAATATACACGGGTTCCAACCTCTTGCCCACTGAAGGCCAATTGTTCTTCAACTCCTTTCCTCTAGAGTCTATGATGATTAGCTGTATCTTAAGAAACTTAACATTATTTGAAACTTTAAAACAGTTTTAAAGATTTAACTTATTTTAAAGAAAAATAAAAGCTTGTCAGTCTCCTAAAAGGAGAATTGCTTTTGAACTAAAAAGCATAAAAATGGGGTGATATTTGTACTTGAGAAAGTACTTACATACATTATACTGAAAAGATAAAGACATATATGTAAGACGCATAATTATATCAAAAGTTTTATTTTTCATATTTTTATAAATACAGGCATGGCCAACTTTCACTGCAATGCATGCATGTAAGTCTTTATTAATCTTTAAAAAATAAAATATTTCTCTTAATGTATACTTTTTATTTTTATAGATATAATTTTATTTTCTTATATCACATAAGCAATACTGACCGAAAAATATGAAAACTAAAACTTTAGAATAGTACTGAAACATGATAAAGTCTAAATGTTATATTGTTAAACAGTATAGAGTATTAATCAGAAGATTTTGAAGCTTTTTCTTTTTAAAGTAAATGTATTTCTTAGTTCGTTAATATATTTGGAATTATTTTAAGAATAATTATTTTAATCTCACACATTAAAAATTATATCTATGTATTTTAAAAAGAGTATAATATATATATGGCACCAATGTTACATAGAAAGAAACCCCCAAAATATGTGTGTGTGCTGTTTCAATGGCTTGAACAATATAAGCAAAGGCAATAATGGCAATGTAGAAAATTTAAATGTTTTCTTGACCAAAAAGTATGCTCACATAAATGAGATAAAAATTCTAGGGAATATTTATCTGTGATCTGACATCATTTCCTGATTACACAGAACCTTAAACAGCAGGAAGATGCCAACACAAAAATTCAAAAATTCTTGGCATACATTTATATATGATAATACTTATAGAAATTATAACACTCATACAACCCAAGTAACATTGAAAATGATCTTACTCCTATATTTTTATAAGAAGGGAGGATTATTATCTCATTGTAAAGATGATAAAGTATTAGCTGGCATTTTGGAAATTTTATTGAAAACTAAAAGCTAATGGATATCGAAGTTATTACCTTATGAAGAGTCATCACATTAATTAAGATCAAAAATAAGGTTCTGTGGTTTCTACTTCATATCAAAAATTACAATATTGTGTTTTCATTTATTGTGAAATAGAGAAATGCACACAGATATATTTTGGTACTAAAATTTTCCTAGATGCCCATAAAAGAATACAAGTAACAATATAGTAAACATAATGGTAAGTTTTGAATTTGGTGAGGGATTTAAACCCTTCTCTAAGGAAACCCCAAACACCTGGTGGCTGTTTAATTTTAAATTAAGTTTATTTACTTTATTTGTGCTACTTTCAATGCATGAAATATAAGAAAGAAAACTAGTGATCGTGTACTCATGTTAATCTGAAGTACTAATGATGCTCTATCTTTTCAAAATCTTTAAGCTACAAGACAAGTGTACAAAACACTCCTGGAGGCATGCAATATGAAAGGAACATTGTTTTTCTATCAGCCTATCCTAACTCCTATAAAAATAATTGTATATTTAATTTATGGAAACTAATATATATACTAATCAAATGGTATCATCTTAGAATAAAAATCAACCTCCAAAATTATAAATAGTGAAATAAACAGTTCACCCACTTTGTGTTTGTTACTAAAATCATTAATATGCTAGAGTACAAAGTTTTGAAGATCACTATCTTGGGAACTCATCTGAATGAGTCCCTGTAGTCAGGAGCCTCTTATACCAGAAGGAAGTGGGAATAAAGTAACACAGTTGATAATGTTGCCATAAAAGACTTTTCTTGAGTTTATTGTTTACAGTGTGATACTTTCGTCCCCTACACTTTAATTTTGTTTGGATTGGCTCCAGGCCTTTACCATATGCTTAATTCCCTGTTATTTATAAGGCCATGCACATCTATCGAAAGGATTTTATTTTCTTACCATTAAGATTCTAAAGTCAACCCTAACCTGAACTCCTTGAAATTGATCTGTAAAACACTGAGTAAGAATGTATTCCTTTTCAAGAGTAATTTAACCAGACCTTATTCTGGCAGCTCAATACATTTTCTTTGTTAAGAGCATATTAAAATGACTTGAAGTGCTACAAGAAAACGTGAAAACACATTGAATTAGTACATTCCAACAAAACTAGAAACTCATCAGTAAAAAGCCACCGGTCTCCTTGCTTCTTCTTAAGGAGGAAACACCTTGAAAACACCTGTTGAGAAGTCACTGTGACACTTAAAAACTAATTCTTGGAAGCCATTATTAGCAGTTATCCTTGAAAATTAGTAATGATCTCTGTGTGACTTCAGATTTCATATTAACACATAAAATAATTCACATGAAAATTTCTCCTAGGAAAAATGCCTTTATAAATTCGTTTAACAATCTCTTTGCCTTACCTACCACAAACCTTGTGCTTCTATTCTTCACAATTTTATAGCTCTAAAAATAACTCAAATATTCAATTACTACTATGTAGTATATTGTATTTTCATGCATACTATTGTGGATATGTTAGTCACTAATCTATTATTCAAACACTTTGGAGACTGACTGTAATTTGTCTGAGAAACTTGAATAAAACCTGAAATAAAATCTCACAACTCATGATTTCTACACCAGCTTACGTGATTGTTCAGTATCCGTATTCAATAAAAATACTCTTGTTCCCCCCCACCGAGAACTTGAAAACATTGATGTAAACATTTTAGACCTTATGCAGCACACAAAATATTGTGATCTTAAATTTTAACTTTAGCTGTAATGCAAACCTTATAAATCACACCATTCCTAATTTCATATTACCACACTGTACAAGTATGTCTCAACATACTTATTAACTTAACTTCATTCCCTTAACAGTGTGCATCTTCTAAACAACACACTTATGCTGGAAAATAAAGATAAACCAGATCTCGTGGCAGTTAGTCCAAGTACATTCTGTGAATTAAAATTCTACCTTCAGAAATAAATGTAAGATTAAAAGTGTGTTTACTCAGCAGGCTGTATTTCATATATATACTAATAAAAAGCACATGAAACAAAAATCTGGAATACTTAAATGTTTTAATTTATGCATGGTACTTTAGCACAATGTGCTTGCAGTACACGAGTTTTAAAAAGTCACTGTAGTTAACTTACTGCAGTCTCCATAATTAGTAATTAGATAAACCTGATACATTTAAAAGGAAATTAACAAATTAAGAACTTACAAAGCATCCCTTAGAGGACTGCAAAAACTCAATAGAAACAAAGAGGCCTTTTAAACAGTCTGTGTTCAGAATATTTCTAGGACAGAAGCAATTTGGGAAATTGAGCTACTTTGAAAGAAAATTTTCAAGGACTTAAAACTAAAGCTCCTTTTGTGACTTTATGTGGTAGATTAAAATCACAGAAAAAAAGGAATAGCAAGAAAGTTTATCCTTTGCTTTCTGTTTAAATTATGTATGTGTGTGGATGCATGTGTATTTGCTTTGGCTTATATTTTATACTGCTAATGAGAGAATCTCATTATCATCATCATCATCCTTAAGTATTGACCAGCTTCAAGGAGAGCATAATCCAGGCACAGACATCACTGTCCCTCAATACCTTTTGAATATGTTCATTCAAGACAGTCCCTCGATAACTAGCTGCCCAAGGAATCAGGCAAGCTGAGAGTTCTACTGCACCAACTTCACTTTTACTGGAAACTAACTGAAAATACAACTTATAGCACCTGAAGTGGAAGATTAAGCGTTAATCCTCTGTGACATCATTATAGTTGTCAATGGTAAAAATATAAAGGAAAATAACATATACATATTTACAAAATAACTATAGCAGATCTATAAATATATATTCTAACATATATCCCTTTTAAGATACACTCATTATCAAAAATACCACCTTTACAGTCACAGAAAAACTTTTACAGAAACCATATCTTTTTGAGTGGGTACTTCTTTTTCAGTTTTATATAGAACTCAAAAAATCATGATTCCTGATATACAGTAAACACTAAAAGGTGGGATTTTATATTACAATTGAGACTTTAGTATTCAGTAGCATCAAGTATGACCAGTTTTATAAGGACATTATACTATTTATAGGAAAATATATTTGCTAAATATTTGTGTTTGTTACACTAATTAGGTTAGAATAAGATTATGAAATTTTACTACTCTATTTTAATAATAAAAACATTACTGAGTCAAGTGTCATCAAAAAAGTTATTTGCTTTTCAAAGCATAAAATTATGAACAAATTATTTTCATTTGCCCCAACTAATCTTCCTCCTGAAGTGTCACTTTTAGTTAAGCTCAATTTTGAATTTCACTTACTGCTCGACCAGAGTAATTTGTAGCAACACATATTCCTAATAAGCAAGAATTAAGTTTTTCAGTGACACAGCTCAATAGTGGATAAAAGAAACTAGACAGTGACTAGATGGACAGAACGCAGTACAGTTACCTGCAATTGTTAGAATCTACGTACAGGCTAGGTCAGTCACTTAGTTTTGTCATGTCATCAATAACTTTGAATCATACTAATATCTGTTGAATATCACTTAAATACAGAGAAAATGCACAGTATGCAAACTAGATGCATTCTGGAATTCTTTTTGGTGTATCAAGTGCCTTCAGTGCAACTTTGCCTCCTGCTTTTGAATTCCACAAAATGAGCTTGTGACCCTCTCATATACTCTTTTCATTGCTCAGCGATTCCAAAAAAAGAGATCAGTATAATTACAGGGCAAAACAAATACAAACTTTCCATAGATGGCCATTAGCTATAATTTGCATTTATTCAAACTTTAGAAAATGCATCAGAGAATTATATTTCACAGGCTTAACCTCCACTATTGTATCATGCTGTAATTTCAACTGAAGAATAAATGAGATTTATGTCTTTAAAAATACTTTTTAAACATAAACTGACATTTTGAAGGTTGAAAACTTATGTGAAATTGATTCAAACTCTGGATTCTGACTGGCTGCTACTCTGTACTTCAATAAGCTAAATTCTTATATTTGGGCATAAATTTCTTTCATTTGGATATTTTTTAATGGAATAAATTTTTTTTAAGAGATTGGCTGAAACATTTTTTTCGTACTCCCTCTAGGAATCCTTTATTATGGAAAGAAAGGTAGACCAACAAATAAAAGTTTAGTAAAATAAATTATGAACTTTGAAACCTATAAAAATAAACTTAAAAATGCAACAGCAGTAAGACATTTGCATCTTGTAGATTTGAGATTATTTACATGGGAGAGGGTATGTGTAGAATGTGATGTACACAGAGTTTCAAAAGGTAAACTATTTTCATTTCATTTTTTCCCCCTTTCACTGATGCTGGCAGCGTGGCTTGTCCTTGTACCAAAGGTCTTAGGACAGTTCTAAAACCAGTAATAAAGTGAAGTCCCAGTTATGCTAAAAGTTTCCTACCTGAATTATGGACATCCGAGTGGCAGGGGTCTCGCTTGCATTAGTCCCTTGTCCAGTGAAGCTGGTGTGGCAGCCCGCATGCCCCTGAGGGACAGTCAGGTTGTTGGAAGCCGGTTTGAGGTACATCACCTCTGACCGCGGCGAGCTGAGGGGCAGGCGGGTCTGGTAGTCGAAGTACATAGGGGAGGTGGCGAGGGAGGGGCTGCTCACCACGTTCATGACGTTCATGGCATTCCGCTCCTCCACTTCGCTCTGCACCAGCATGATATCGTTTTTGTTGATTTTCTTCTTCTTGCTTTTGCCCGCTCCCAGCTGCGGGTGGCTGTACTCGGCGATGCGGCAGTTGTAAGTGCGGATCTCCTTGTTCTCGCGCTTGCACTTGACGGCGATGGTGATCATGGCCGCTAGGAGGATGATGGAGATAGTGCTCAGGGTCACGATGAGAGGCAACGACATGTCCCAGTGGTGCTGCTCGCCATTCACCCGGGGTACCCCCTCAGGCAAGGAGCCGCTCACCGAGCGGATGATGAGCTTGGCCACGGCAGACAGGGTGGGCTTGCCGTGGTCGGTCACCTTTACCACCAACTCCACTACCGGCGTCACGTCCTCCCAGAAGGGGTGCAGCGTGCGGATCTCGCCGCTGGACGGATCAATCTCAAACAGGTGGTCGTCGTTGCCATCCACGATCTCATAGGTAAGGCGGCCGCTCTCGCCGAAGTCGCTGTCGAGGGCGCGCACGGTGCTCACCAGGTAGCCCAGGCCGGCATTTCGCGGCACCTGCAGCTCGGCGGTGTCGTTCTGCAGGGTAGGAAGCACGATCACTGGCGCGTTGTCGTTCACGTCCAGCACCGTCACTCTCACGGTGGCGTTGCTCTCCAAGTGCGCTGGCGCCCCTGAGTCTTTAGCAAGCACCTTGAACTCAAAAGCCTTGGTCTGCTCGTAGTTAAAGGAACGCAAGGCGTATATGGCCCCGTTAGTGGGGTTCACAGACACGTAAGTGTAGATGGACACGTCGCCGATGTGTGAGGGAAGGATGGAGTACGATACAGTGCCATTTTGGCCCAGATCGGGGTCCTGGGCGAGCACTGAACCCAGGTACTCCCCTGGGATGTTGTTCTCATGCACCTGAAGCACATAGAGCCCTTTGGTGAACCGAGGCGGGTTGTCATTTTCGTCCAGAATCTTGACCGCGAACGACTTGGTGGAGTTGAGTGGAGGGGAGCCCCCGTCTCGCGCCACAATTGTCACGTTGTATTCGTCCTGTGTCTCGCGGTCCAGCGGGCGGTCAGTGACCACTGTATAGAAGTTGTCATAGTTCTCCTCCAGCTTGAAAGGGACAGAACCCCCAGGACCCCCTAGGCCCCCACCGCCGCCAGTCCCTCCTCCGCCTAGGACCCTACACTGCAGCTGTCCATTCTTGCCCGAATCGCGGTCAGTGACCCGCACCAGGGCGATGACTGTGCCGGGCGGGGCGGCCTCGCTAAGCGCCCCCTGGCGCACGGAGACAAAACCGATGGACGGCGCGTTGTCGTTGCGGTCGATGAGCTTGACAGTGACCTTGCAATGGGCTGGGATAGGGTTAGGGCCCAGGTCTCGGGCCTGCACGTCAATCTCCAGCATCCCATTTTCCTCATAGTCCAGGTTGCCTTTAACACGGATTAGGCCGGTCTTGGGGTCGATGGAGAAGAGCTCCCGCACGCGGTCGGGCACGTAGCTGCTGAAGGAGTAGAGCACTTCACCATTGGGACCCTCGTCAGCGTCAGTTGCATTCAGATCAATGACCACGGTGCCTAGGGGAGCATTCTCCGGCAGTTCTACCAGGTAGGAGGGTGCCTCGAAGACTGGGCTGTTGTCATTAGAGTCAATCACCTTCACGTTGATCTGCACAGTGGCAGAGCGTGGAGGCTCACCGCCATCCAGGGCAGTCAGCACCAGCGTGTGGTGGTTTTGTTGTTCGCGGTCCAGTGCCTTCTGTATGACCAGCTCTGGGAACTTGGTGCCGTCGCCGCGGGACTTGACGTCCAGTGCAAAGAGGCCGTGGTCGTCGCGCGTGAGCAGATAGGTGCGCAGCCCGTTCTCACCCGCGTCGGGGTCGTGTGCGCTGGTGAGCGGGAAGCGGGTGCCCGGGGCTGCATTCTCCGAAATGTCCATTTCAATCTGGTCGGAGGGGAAGGAGGGCGCGTTGTCGTTAATGTCCTGGATCTCCACCTTGATCATGCAGATCTCCTTGTCGTTGGCGAACACCTCGAGGGACAGCTGGCACTTGGCATTGTGGCGGCACAAGGACTCCCGGTCGATGCGCTGCTTGGTGTAGAGGAGCCCGCTGTCTGCATCCACGTCCAGCAGGTGTGGCGCGGAATTCTCCAGCACCCGGTAGCTACCGGACTTGCTGCGCCCGCCGCCGCCGCGCTCAGCAGGCGGAAGCCCTGGCTGCAGTCGTGCATCCTTGCCAATGTTTCCGATCACCGTGCCTGCCCCTTGCTCCTCTGGCACGGAGTAGTTGAGGTTTTTGAGCGTCAGGGCAGGGGCCCATAGAAGGAAGCAGCAACAGATGGAAAGGTACATCCCAGACCGGTGGGGTAGCGGCAGGAGCAGCCGGACTGGAGAGGCGAGTGAGTGAGTGCGCGCCAGCCTGGGGACCCCGCGCAACGTGCGCGCGCGATGTGAGCCACAAGTCTATGGGTCCTTCCTTCCCTCTGCACCCAGGCTGCGACACCCGGCAGTCTCTCTTTATTCCGCTCGAGTTCGCCGAACCTGTTGATCTACAGCATCCGCACTGAGCGACAAGCTGAGGTGCGGAGAAGCTGCAGGGGCTGGAGCAAGGCGGCGGCTCCCTGCGGCTGGGGACCAGCCCGGGGTTTTGTCTCTCTCGCCTGGACTTGAGGAGGCTGAAACTTGAGCGAAGAGCCCGGCGATCAGAAGGAAATCACGTCTGGGAGGGATGATAATGAACTAAAGAATCCGTAGGTTTTCCTCACTCCCGCTAGGGTGCTGCAAATCCACTCCCTCCCGGAGCCTCCGGAATACTCTTTACATCCAGTGGGGGAGGGTGCGGGGAGGTGTGTCTTCGGGCAGATCCGAAAGTGAAATCCTTACTCGCTACTCTTCCTCTGTGATGAAATTGATGAGGATGAAGAGCAACGAAGAGAGTCCCAGATATATGTTGGAGCTTCTTCAGCACACCGTGAAATGTCTGCTCGCTGCCCGGGCTAGTCTGTTTTCAGGCAGTGTTTTGCTGCATTTAGAGATCTAATCTTGCATTGCTGGCTGAGGCAGTGGCGGCGGCGGACTGCATCTACCAGCCAAGCGCTATTTTTTTTTTCTCTCTCTCTCTCTCTCTCCTTTCCGAGCAGCCAAAGGGAGGGGAGGAAATGCAGCGTAAAGAACTAGTGTCCCGATTTGTAGTTTCCTCTCCCCAACAGGCTCCTCCCTCTCTTCCTCTGGTAAAGGCTCTCCCCCGAAATCAAGAAAGCCACAGACTGATCAGCATTTGCTGTGTGAGTCTACTGGGAGGGGAAAAATATATAGATATATTTTCGCCTCTGTTCATAGAACACACTCTGAGATTTCTCTACGCCAAGCCAGTAGCCACCGCTACCATCCCATTCTCTCCCCACGAGCAAGGATTTCTCTCCATTCAGTTTAATTCCAGTTTGCTTTTTTTCCCAGGCGAAAGGAAATCAACAGGCAACTCATGGTTGGACGTGCAGATTTGAAGGGGGAGGGGGAGGCGGAATAAGAAGGAAGGGGGAGCCACCCCACAGTCTTCACACACACACTCTCCCTGTCTCTCGCTAGAAGGGAAACAGTCTCTGCATTCACAGGGCTGGGCTGTCAAGTGCCTCTCTTTTCTTTCTATTCAGCATCCCTTTCCAATAGCCCTGCCTCCCAGTCCTTTTCATCTAGAAAGGAAAACCTTGGCGAGGAATAAAACTGGTGAATATCTAAAGCAAATAAAGTGCGGGGTTTTTCCCTTTAATTTTTTTTATAGTAGGAGGAGTGGGCTGGATGAAAGGAACATATCAAGGTTTGGCGTGATGCATTCTGCAGTCTCGCTCTCGCAGTCTCTCTGGGGCGACTCCGGGAGGGAAGGAAGGGGTGAGGAGCTGCGGCCCGCAGTGGTTCAGCCAGGGGCGCCTACCCCGAGGAGACGCCTCCAGGGGATGTTAGGCACAGGTCTGTCTACACATTATTTCGGGTTCTCGAGGCCCCTCGACATAGGGAATGACACATTCAGAAATGCAGGTGTTCCGATCTGCCGGATGAGTCAGAAACAGCGGAACGAATCGTATTCACTCTCGCCTCATGGTCCTCCCTTCACAGACATTAGTTGCTGCTTCTTCCTAACGCTTTCTCTGACTCACTCTATAGAAAGAAAAACCAGATTCATGTTTTGGGGCAAAAGATAAAAAGCGAGAGAGAGGGAGGAAAGGAGGAAGGTGAAGCTGAATCCAGGAGCACTTTTACTCTACCTCTTTCTGCCGGAGTCCGAGGCTCTGGAAAACAAGGCGTCTGCTCTGCTAGGTGTATTTATTTATTAAAAGCCTGTCCTCTTGGTTAGGCGTGAGGCACCCCCAAAATTTTCAGAGTCTTGGGAAAATAATAACAATCAGGTTTCCAGTAATTGTTTCCAGTTTAGCCTCGCATGATAGTTCAAGATTTTCCTCTCAATGTTCTCTGTTCACAAAGTCCAACATCCGTGTATATAGTTAATTGTGCGGTCTGTTGTGGAGGTTTTTTTTTTTTTTTTTTTTAATTTAATTCCTCCTTTTCTGTCACGGGTGGTCTCTTTCAATTTGGTGCCTGTCAGGATCACCCCACAGTCTGAGAAAGATGTGCGGATTTCAAAGCAAATAAATCCATCTCCGCAAGGAAAGCAGCGAGGAAATGAAAGGTGAAAATTCAATTCAACAGTTGGAGTAGCGTCTCCCCAGCCGCCCTCTGCCGCTGCCGCATCCGCCCGGCTCGCAATCGCTGCTCTCGCCCCAGCGTCTCTTGCTGACTGACTCTATTCACCTCACGCCGCCGCTTAAACATTGATACTGATTCCCTGCCAGCCAATCCGAGTGAAGAACAAGGCCCTGCCTCCTGGGCCCGCGCCCAATGAGAGGCGGAAAAGAGGCTGGCAGGGGCGGGGCCAGGAGTCCCTGCTTTTCGGAGTCATTGATTAGATCAGTTGGATGCGAGAACAGCCCCGCTAGCGGAGTCCTACGCTCCGCTGAGGCGGTGGCGCCCCGGGCCTCGCCGCCGGGTCTCCTGGGTCTTTACCGGTAGTAGCTCTTCCTCTGTCTTCCTACGGAAAAAAGTTTGACAGCGATTTAATTTTTTTTTTTTTTTTTTTTTTTTGTCCTACATACACAGGAACGGGAATCGCAGCATGCTTTTGGAATAAGGTAGCTGCGGTCTTCCTAATGCGTTTCTGTACACACACACACGGTCACGATACACACACCCATGCCAAGGGAAATGCAGATCTGACTCCTCCTGGAGCCGTCTGAATGAGGTGCAGCGGTGTGTGTGTATGAGTGTGCGTGTGTGTGAGCGCGTTTCTACGGGCTAAGATGTGTATTCGGTGAATGTGTGTGAATTCGAGGGCGCTCGTGAGCCGGTTTCTGCCCGCGCGGGGTACATACACGCCGCGAGCAACAGCAATCAATATGTAACTTTCTTCATCCTCGGAGAAAAATCAGCTGTCCCCTGGCACCCGTGCAAGCAAAGTCACTTAATTATGAAAGTGTTTCAGAAGAAAAGCAGACGTCCATTGAAAGGCCGTATCTCCTCAGAGGAAAAGAGCCTCCCTCTCTTTTAAGAAGAAAGGTTCACTGTCAATACAAGCTTTGTAGCTTGTTAAAACTCAAATCTGGCTAAATAATACTTAAGGGTCTATCCTCTTCTGTCATCGTTCCCTACCATCTCAGCCAGCTGAAAGGTAATACCGGCACACGTACACACAATAGTGTTGATGTTTTGTTCACCTCCATTCCTGTTGTTCAATTTCCACATGACAATTCAAATTTTATTTGAATTTATTTTAAGACCAAATAACCTTTGATAACCACATTTGTCAAAGCTCTTTTGTGTAGTAGCAACTGAACAGTAAAAAAATGGAGGCAGATCAGGAGATCAAAGATTCCTGTTTTCTGAGTAACACCACACACACACACACCATACACACTTCTGTTTCATCTACTCCAATTTGAGTTACTAATCTCAGAGATTCTGTCTTCCTAAACTATTATCACAAACATCTGAAAGTGAAGACCAGTTTTCTCCTGATCCAGCCGTTCTGGGAAAGAGTTAAGAACAAAAAAGAAAATTGAAATAGAAAAGGTGAGTGTTCTGATTGCTAGAGTATTGATTGCAATTCATAAATACTGAAGTTAAGTTGCCATTTATAAATTGTGAATGACTAATGTACTAGTCTGTAACATGAATCATTCAGGATTCAAAGAAAATCAAATCCAGACCAATTACAAGAAAGTTCTGAAGATTGTTGTTAGGATAATTGCTTAAAGATTCAGGTAAAGGAGCTATTTATTTCCTGGAGGATTCAATGAGATAACCTATAGCTTGAATTTTGCTGTCTGATCTGTATCCAAAATTCACCACTCCTTTAAGAGACTCTTAACAGTTTAAAAATTCAAAGCTCCTTTCAGCCAGGCTTTCAAATCCTAAAGTGTTTTTGTTTTTCTAAATAGGTAGTTTGTCACTCATGTACTATTGCTAAACAGGAAAGCTAGAGTTTTGTAGAAACCTGGGTTGTTTTGCTGAGTGGGGGCTTAACCAGGATGCCTTGGAAAACTCCATCCTTATATCTCTTTATTACCTCTGTTTCAACATAGATATCTTAAATGCTGAGTCGTTGAGGATTTAAAAGTAGCAGCTAACTTTATATTCATAGTTCTGATTAGACAGTCAGTTACTAATTATTACTTTTCAGATACGACAAATACGGCTTTTCTTCATAACACAGGAATTCAAGGAAAGTCAAAAAATATATCCTTAAGGTTTGTCATAAAGCAAAAAGGAGAGAATGAAAGCAATTTCAAGAAAAAGGTTTTAACAATATGGTTTATTGATTAGCTTTACTAATATGTATGTGGTGTTATACAATTGGGGGGCGATTAGAAACATCGTGTCTAAGAAAAGATCCAATGGTAAGAGAAAGCATCCTCATAGTTAAAAATTTGCTTCCGACCCCTCCAGAGTAATTGTGTCACATCGCCGCCTAGTGTATGCAAAAGAACTACCATACTTGACAAATACCACAAGGTGTCTGCAAAGAGAAGATAAATATTTCAGGTATCTTACTTGTACTTTATTTAAGCTGTAGTACTAAATTGCATTGTCTAAGACTGACATATACCTAAAATAACTAATTTTGTGTTTTGTATCCTATACTTACTTTATTTTTGAAGAAAATGGGATCAGCTGATATCTCAGTTCCAATTGTTTGACTTCTCCTTAACCAGACCTGATAATCACTCTTAATTTTTAACCATTTCATAAAATATATTTTTATTTCCCAAATAGGTTTTTGGTTCACAATACAATTATCCAGGAGTGTCTTTTTCACTATGCTTAAAATATTAAACTTAATTTTAAAAGAGAGATGATATAAATATGGTTAAACAGTGTGGTTCTTATACCACACAAGGTTATGGTTATATAGCACCAAGTTGAAGAATTTAGAAGGACTTTATGTTGTGCATAACTAAAGATACCTGAATTCTCATATCTCAAAAAGGACCTGATTAGATATCATTATTTGTAGTTACAAATGATGGTCTCAAACTTGAAATAAAATTATACCTTTCAATACACATAGTTGCACATGTAAAGATCATGTGAGATTATTTGAAATATATATGTGTACACACACATTGATAGAAAGTATTTGAAAAAACATATAAATGTAATATCTCTCTAATTATTGAAACATGCTAATCTAGGTGTGTTTTAAAGGTAAATTGATTATTATGTAGGAATAGCTTCAAAGAGAGAGGTATTAAAGTCCACCTTTAAAAACTGATAAGGAATGATTAATACTGCTATATTTATCCAATAATTGATTTAATAGTACTGTCATTATGGAATGATATTAAACATTCTATTTCATGGAATTGTGTATAATTTATTTAATTTTGTCTCTATTTATTAGGTATAGTTGTATTCCTGAGAGTTTATACATGCTATCATAATGGCAGCAGTTTTAAAAGTCTTCAGCAACTTCCCCTGCTTGTTATATTTTTCAGTTTAATAAAATACAGTTCTTAAGAAGAATTTTTGATGCTAATGTTTTCAACACAGGCATTGTTTCTATGAATAAAAAATGCTCCCTCCCCTGTTTCCTTCTCTATCACTTTGCTGTTAATTCTGTACTCAATTTCGCATATTTTTATTTGTTAATAGAGAACTTTCAAAATAAATTTGATAGCTAAACTATTTTACACATAGTATTAAATTTTCCAAATCATACTTAACTTCTCACGTGATTAACAGTATTTTATTAATATCCAGTTCCTTTATTTGCCATTGTATTTTAGAGAAATTTGTGGCTCACCTGTAATGCACAGCTATTGACCATTTATTGACTTTTAATCGAAGCTTTACATTTCAATAAATGTGAAATCCCTAGTACTAACAAGACAATTGCTAAAATACATCTTTCTCCTTTATAGTCAATACGAATTATAATAAAAGCAATGTGTCTTAACCAGAGTTTTTAAATTTCAAGGAAAATACTGTCATTTAAAAATTTTTGATAACTCAATATTTTCTACATAACAAAAAATAAGAAAAAGTATAAAATATTTATATAAACAAACAAAATATTTTGAATTGAATATTACACTTTTTCCAATTTTTATTAAAATTGTGAAATATTTCTATTTGAAAAATACTTGTCAGGAAATAATATCTTTTCATGTCCTCCTATATTATGGGTATGTCATGATATGTAATGACATAATTATGTATATATCTGTGCCAACCTCTTTACTATAGGAAGTGTGTTATCCATGAACACACAAAATTACAGATTAACCCCAGTGATGCAAGTTATATGTGCTGAGAATTAATTCATAATTGCACAATAAGCTAAGCTTATAACTTATAGCTACATATTTTACATATGTTTCTAAGTTTGTAAGTCCTAGGAAATATTCATAAATTAATAACCAGTGATCAACTCTTGAACCAAGTGACATGTCAAGACATATATTATGAAGGATTAGACGAAATATAATTTAAGATTTTTATATTTAAATTTTACAATTAAATGTTACTGTTATGGTTAGAAAAGTGTATGTGGGCAAAGGCAAATCAGACTAGAGCATAGATAAGGAAGTGTCAGAACAAAAAGTAAATCTTTTAGACTACTTTGATGTATTAGTACATATTAAGAAGAGGACTTAGGTCACATTGTGAAAAAAAGTGATTCTGAGAAAAATTATCTTGATTTTCATAAAGTCCAAATGCCATATTCTTATATTCTTTCCTATCTTGCCAGCCAGAAGAGTTCAAGTCATTACCAACCGCACGTCTCTTGCCCCATAAGAAGTTACATGCTGGCTCCCCCTTGTGGTCACTTTGGCAAATAGAACAAGATATTCGGGCATTTGTTTGGGAAATGGCTTCCTAGGAAAATTAGTTTTATTTAATTTGTACATTACTTCTTAACACAAATAAAAATCTTATGAATGAAATAGTTAATATGTATATATCTGGCTCCTGGATCATTCGAATAAAATGGCTGAAGCCGAAAACTAAGATAATAAAATTATTTCATGCACGGTGAAGCAATCCCATTATTTCTTACAGTAAAAAACATGTTAGGACAAATCTAAAGTTGGGAGACCAGTCCTTGGAGGAAACCTGGGAAATCCGATTCAGTAGGTGGCACTCTTTCCTCAGAGTCAGTTTTACAATTATGACCTGAAATTATGTTTCAAAAAGCTGTGTCACAGGAGGTCCAGCCTTTCAGGTAAAGCAAAAACCAAAAGCTTATAATAACTTATGGTTATAACAAGCCACATGTTCCTTTTCATTATTGTAAGGTATTTAAGCAGCCTGTTATATAGCTGTTGCACAGAGATCAATGCGAAGAATATAGGAGAAGTACGCCGAGTTCTTCAGAAAGCAAATAAGTATTTTACAAATCATCTGCATTTTAATTATCATCATGATCATTAACCCTCCCAAATTTCAGCGACAAGGTCTTACTTCAATCATTATGTTCTGCTTATGTGAATTCCTGTTTTCAGTGAGCCAGGCATATTATTTCCTCTTATCTTTAAAAAATTTGGAGCAGGCATATTATTTCCTCTTATCTTTAAAAAAATTTTTTTCATTGAAAAACCAAGTGCTATTAAACAGCTAGTATCTGTCACCCTCTAAATAGCACACATTTGTTTTAGGTAAATCACCTTTGTTTAGTTTTTCCCCCAGAAAAACACACATAAACAAGTACACATCCAATAAAATAATTTAGGTTCTTAATTAAGTGATGTTTTGAACTACGATAAATGTTAAATAAAGGAATCACTGGCATGAAACATTTTAAAAATTACCATAGCTGAACTGATTTTTGGAGCTTCTAAAACCTAATCTCTAAATTGAGATTTTTGAAGAGTAATGATATCTTTCTGAGTCATTGTCATCTGTTTCTAGAAAGGATGAGAGAAAAATATGTAGGGAACAAAAGATCATAGTCATTTACAAATTGGCAATACTAACACCTAAATAGAAAGATTTACAATATTTTAATTAAACACTAAAGAACTTAAGTTTAAATTTGGTAGTAAAGGAGTGAGATACCTTTATCTCTCACCAAAAGTGGTAACTGTAGTATAAATGTGATATGTGAAGACTATAAATATTGTATTAGACAAAAGGAATTTAGAAGTGTGAGTACTTATTTAAGAGTTGCCCAACTCTTTTCAGAAAAAAAAAAAAAACCGGATTAAATTCAAAAACATACTGACTGTTGGATCCACTTCCCTCTTCTAAATAAAGTGATCAGGGTATAGGAATTGGAAAAAGGCATAAAACAGGATACATTTGAAATTGATTTCACTGCTCAGCCATTTACACAAATATAAATTAACAATATTCTGAAAGTATATCAATAAGGAACAGGGGTAATTAAATTCTTTTGTTACAAGAATCTATCCAAGAATATGCTGAATGCTACAGAACTGAGCTCCTTTCCAATAAATTTGATGGTGACCTATAAATTCAGTTTACACAAGTATTTTCATGAACACAGGAATTATATGAACTTCATAGGCATACTCATCGTATACAAACATTAAGGTAACTTTGTTTTGGAAAATTATCAAAAAGCAGCTTTGCTCCGCTAATATTGAAATTTTAAGAGAGGTGAGATGCATTTGTTTAATGCACTGCTCTATTTGAACATGCTTGAAAAATCTATTTTTTTTGGGGGGGGGGAAGCTTCCTGTGCTTGAGGAGGAATATCCTCCTTGCAATGGAGAACTTAATTGTCACCACTGTGATTCAACTGATTTCTCAACAAGCAGAGAAATAAAAGATACGTATAATTTTTTCCATTTTCCAATTCAGGTTTAGCAAAGAAATGTCCATTGAGATGTAAACATCTTTCTCACTTTGGTGAAAGATGGATATTATAATTCTGTGTAGTTAAAGGTAAAGGAGCATCGTGATATGAACAGGCAAGAGCAGTCGGTGAAGGGCATAGAAATGATGATCATTTAAAAGTTTCATGGCTCAGTCAGTCCAACAAATACAAATTAATAATATTCTAAAGTTGTTAACTAGAGTCTTGATTCATGGACCCCTTCAAGAAGCTGTTGCATACATTTGAATCTCAAATACATTTCCAATATATTTGCATATAAAATATACATTTAAAATACTATGTACTTTTATGGAGTCGTTCATGAAGAAGCAACATATGTAATTCCTTACCCATGAACTCCAGATTAGAAGAAATCTAAGTATCATCATACATAAAATCAAGTGAGTTAGGTTAAGAATAAAAATACTTAAGGAAAGGAATTCTAAATACTCGGTTACATATAAATGCATACATGAAAACTGTTTACGATTGAGCACAGTCTAAAACTTTGTCCTAGTTTTAAAGTGAATTGGTGACACAAAGTGAATTGGTGACATCTATAATTGTCACTTATTCTTCCCTTGCCTTACATCTTACTAAACTGTCATTGCAATTATCATTAGGAAAATGAGGGAAAATGAAGAAAATTGTGTATCGGGCTGGAAAAGAGCTTCTTCTTCTCCCCATTTTGTATGTCTTTCTATATGATTTGCTGAGTAAAGTACATTTTTCCTGATTTTATAGCAATATTTCTTTTTTTTTTTGCTAACTCAATTTGATGCCTTTCTTGTCTTCTCCCTTTCCTATTTCTCATTCTCACAAATACTATAGATTTAATAGTCCTGTAATGGGATGTACAGATCAACAGAAATGTGAAATTATCTCTCAGAAAAAAAAAGAATAAATAAAATCTTAACAAGTGATAGTAAAGAACAATGTACAAAACCAGAAATATAATTAATTTGTTCATTGACTGAGCAAATGAAGTGTAAATTTTAGGGCCTGAAATTATTATAGTGAACAAGCAGGCAAGGAAAATCATTCATTCAAGACCCAAAGTTGTCTGAATTCAGTGTTATGCCTATGGGAGTGAGGCCCCTATTTCCTTGGAGGCTGTCAGGCAAGATACTTTCTCAGTGGCTGCATTCTTTATCATGTTGCCCCTCAATATTCAAAATAGGAAAGTCTGTTTCTTCAAAAACTTTAAATCTGTCTGGCCTCCTGCTCTGCTTCATCTTCTTGGCCTCAAGCAGAAGAAAATTCTCTGCTATAAAGGGCTCATGTTATTAGATTGAGCCCACTCAATCTCCCTAAAGTCTATAGCCCTAATTAAATCTGAAAAGTCTCTTTTACCATATAACATAACACGTTAGCAGATTTTAGGGATTAGGGTTTAGTCATCTTTGGGGAAGCATTCTGTCTAACCACAAAATAATTACATCAATAAATTATATAGTAGGTGTATGATAGCATTCTATTGAAATAGTAATATAAGGATTAATAAAATGGAAACAGTTAAAGTAACACTAAAGACGGAATAAAAGCAGAGTATGTAAATAGAACTTTCCTAAAATGTGTGAATACACATTTATACACAGAAAAACAGGTGGGGAAATAAATATTAAGCATTTAGAAGGGTATACTATAAGTATTTGTGTTTGTGTGATAGGGTGGTGAGTGACTTGGTAATATCTTCTATTTTATAAATTGTATAATATGAATACATGTTAATTTATGTTAAATTTTATTTTATAATTAAATATTAAATTGTTACATAAATTATATAGTCATTATATAATCAAATAGTACAATTTCCCCTCACCAATACCTGTAATTTATATTACTTCACTACATTTTATAAAAATAATATCAATTTCCATGACTTCTCCTCATCAGGTAAATGTTCTTTTTCACACTAATCTCTCTCTTTTAGGTTTCCAAAACTCTAGTGTTCCACAACAAACAATTGATTGCTTATATTATTTTCTCTTGTTTGCCATCATTACAATTGTAGGAAATAATTTATCACCCAAGTAGAATAACAGCAGATTTGGTGTAAGTACATGGCCAAGATTCTTTTTTTATTTTTATTTTATATATATATATATATATTTTTTTTTTTTTTGGCCAGGGCCAGGTTTGACTCTGCCACCTCTGGAATATGGGGCTGGCGCCCTACTCTTTTGAGCCACAGGCGCTGCCCTATTCTTTTTTTTTTATTTTAGTGCATTGTTGGGAAACCAATTAATGAGAAAAGGAAGAATTAATTTACAGGTAAATGAAATACGAACCCATTGATTTGGTATGCTGTAACTTAACATTTCAAAGGAAAAACAGATTTGTTATTACTTCCAGCTTTTATATCAATGACTGATCTTCAGATTGGGCATACTAAATTGTTACATTTCCATACTATTATGTAAGTATGGTACAATATTTAGTGAATCAGATTAGTGCCACATTAACAAAATATTATTTTTCTTAAAAAATGTGGATTAATTTAATAAAATGTGCAATTGTCTTCACATCTGTTTAATCAAATACATTTATCATTTATGCTCATGGGCTTTTACGTATTTATGACATAAGTAGTAAATAAGGGTAATTGGTTTATGTGATCTTACTAAACATTTTCAATCAAAAAAACTAATAAATAAATTCATTTAGTAATGTATTAATAAATAAAATCATAGTACATAATGAAGTATCAGCAATCATTTGCAGTCTTAATTATATGTAAATTATTCTAACAGTTGGAGTGAAGTAGGGTGGGCTATTTATTAACGATGTTGAAAGGTTATGGGAACATCTTGTTTTTTCTTAAATATCTGGTCCTGTAGGCAAGTTAGCTAACATCACAGAGACTAAATTTTCTCATACCACAAGTAATAATGAAACATCTAATATTTCTCTTTTCTACATCTGTGAAAAAAAGATAATATTTGGGAAAAATTTGCTAAGTCTATGAAGCAATTATCACTGTTATTATTTAATAGTGTTAGCAGCCATTTGTAGTTAAATTAGAACAGAAAGAAATATATGTTGCCTATACTATTGAGTATTTAATAATTACAAATTTGTTTTCATAAAATATTTTATGATTGTTTTTACTTAAAATTACTAATATCTTAACTACCCTACCTGTCATTTGTTTTCATATATTTCAAATGTTTAGAAATCTGCATTTTGGATTGATATTTTATATGATTAATCTATTACATATTTACATATTATTTAACTTGTTTTTGATTTATACATCTGCCCATAAATAACTAGTTAGGTCATATTTTTACTTTTGTTTACTTTTTCATTTGTTTGCTCTTGAATGTGTGGCAGGCTAAACACAGCTACAAAGAGCACAGATAAGCTTTCAAAATGTTACATGACATTTTACACAAACATCTGTCAAGTGAAAGGTTAGAATTTTCACTCCTAAAAGAAAAATATATACCAATTAGCATCAATATTCTGCAAGCTATTGGGTGATTTTAGTGGTGGGAAATCGACAAGCTTGTTGATTATATAGAGGAGATTTCTACGAGTCAGTTTTCTTGCTGACTGTCTACAAGTTGATTCAAAAGGTAACTTCACATTGTCTTGATAGCTATTTAATAGTTTCAGCATGTGAATTGATTATACACTAACTAGACACATTGCCAAGAATTATCAGTTAATTAATAATAATCTTGCTTATTTCAAAATGCTAGTGGGTACTGCTTTTCTTAATCTGTAAAGAGAATTTGCTATTAGAATTCTGATACTTAATAAAATACTTGAGGTCATATTTTTATCCATCACTGAAGTTGGTATAGATACCTAATGTTAGAAAATTGCTGGATAGTAAAATTTCTAAATTGTTTTAGATTTTAGGACAGGTTTCAATTATTTAGATTATTGTTCGATGTAATTTGAATAATGTTTAAAATTTATACCTTTGATACAAAACAATATTAATATAAACTTCTCAAAATGTGGTTCGGTCATACATCTTCTAAAAGCAGCAATACTTTACCAAATACAATTTATCATAATAATCACATTGTTTATATAATTTCTTTTTCTTCCAATAAATAACTTATCAAGTGCATCTTTTCATACTAGAACACCCTGCTTTTGAGTGTGTATGTAGAATTTCCTAGGTTTTATATTGTATAACTAACTGTCATATTACTAACTCTCTTTTAATAGGCATATGGATTGATTCTGATTTTCCATTTTTTTAGACATAAAGGGTCTTGCTGTGTTGCCCAGACTGGAATGCATAGTTCATTAAGAATCCTTCCACCTCAGCCTCCCAAGTAGCTAGGACTATAAGAAAGCAGCACAATGCTTGGACAACTTTATTTTTTGTAGAGTCATGTGTTTGTAGTCATGTGTTGCTCCATCTGGTCTTGAATTTGCACCCGTAAATGATCCTCCTTCCTCAGTTGCCCAAAATGTTGGAGGTACAGGTATAAGCCACTGCACTGGCCTGATTCTGATACTTTATTTTTAGAGTGTTGAAATCTACTTACTAAGATATTTTTATATATTTCAGGAAGTAATTTTCACATGAAATAAATTTGAAAGAAATTATGTTAATAACAAATTAATATATTGTAGTAAAACCTTGGGGGAACTATATTGTTCAAAACTGTATATGTCATATAAGACAAATAAAGGCAGTAGAAATATTTCAGATTAGAGGAGACTAAAGTGGCATGACAATTAAATGTAATACTTGATATGAAATAGGATTCTTTACTAAATTTTGAAAATATTACAAAGGGCAATATTGGATACAATGACCAAATTGGAACATACCTCGTTTGTTGGACAGAAAATGTCACTACTGTATGAGCGGAAAACACTGTATTTTCTTTTCAATCGTTGGTTTGAAAGTAAACTTGTGGATATAAAGGCCTGGTTGTAGAACTTGTGGATACAAAGGACTAGTTGTACTGTGCCATCTCAAATAAGGGACATAACATCAATTCCTCTATCGCCTATACTGAGGGAGGATTGTATTAATGTTACATTTTGATGCCAATAACTATATTGGGGTTAAGGAAGTATCCCTATTTTAGGAAAATATACTTTAAAATATTTAGGAGTGAATGGGAATGAAGTATAAAAATTACTTTACAGTTATTTAGGAAAAATGCTTGTATCTACCCAAATGATATGCATATACATCTAGGCATACGTTTATATATGCATACTATATAGAGAAGCCAACGAGAAGATGAGAAAGCAGGTATGGCAAAATATTTATGAAAGATAAGTGCTCTTACTCTTATTGTAACTTTTCTGTAAGTTTGAAATTATTTCTAAGTAAAAAGTTATGAAACGCAGTAGATATTTCCAAATTGCTTTCCATAAAAACAAGGCCATTCTTCCTATTCCTCTTATTCTTTGCTTTTGTTTTCCTTTAACTTCTTTCCATCCTCTTTCCCTTCCACTCTCTTTCACTTCTTTCTTTCCATTACCAAAAGTCTATTAGGTGAATTCAAGTGAGGTTGTCCTGGATTAAGCAGATTCAAAACAGTGCAGCCCCATGTGGTGATGTAGAAACCCCAAAGCACTGGGAGACTGACTACATACAAGAGGATTGTGATAGTGGGAAACAATCTTTGCACTCCACGAAGGGCAGTCTAAGTACGAAGCTGGTGGCGGTAGTGTGAATCTGGAGTTTTGCTGTGGAATTGGAAGTACTGGGGCGTACTCAGAGTTATCAACATATAGAAATAGATATCAACATAGATATAAAAATAAATAGGGGTACATGTGTGTGTTTGAGTGTGTGTGTAGCATACATTTTTGCAGTAACTCATCATAGCATTTGAATTTTGTACTGCCTTTTATGTCAGGGGAAATGATCTCTTTTACCTATTACAATAGTCTTCATGTGAATGGAATATTTCTTTTAAACATCTCATCACAGAAATTATCTCCCTAACTAGAAAATTTATTGCCTTATTGTGTATAAAAAGATTATAGTAGTCTTAAAATTTCAAGGCAGACAGTCATCAAAATTCAATAAGAATTTATATTTATATTTTCATTTTAGGTATATGGTGTCAATTTTGATATCATATGTTAATTTTTTGACAAGATTGATTTTGAAATAATTTTAAGACATGTCTTTTAAATTGCTTTATTGTTTCAATTATTCTTAAGACTTTAATTCCATTTTTTACAGCAGTGTCAGTTCCACAAATTTTAGCAAACTGCTCTACTCCTGTAAGGCATACTTATAAATGACTTGAGCATACAGTTTTAACATGTGTTATGTTAGTAGTCACGTACTTAATTCTATTTTAAAAGGAAAAGTCAAATAAGCATTTGGATTTTAGTCATTAGCTAGATCTTGGAATTAAAAATAATTTCTGAGAACCAAATTGTCATCAGTAAAAGCACACTTGCTTTTAAAAAATTTTAACTACGATTCCTATAGCTTTAATCAATATGATGAAAATAATATACATTTTTTGTTATAAAGATTGCATGAGTTAAATATACTAAATAAGTTTTCTACTTAAAGCATAGATGGTGAATGATTTGCTTGGTAGTTTAAATTAAATTATATACAGGGAATGCCACATAGGGCCATATCAGACTCTGATTGGATGCCTTTCATCTTCCTCTTGCTGGATTTTCTCAAATCCCCTTTTATTCTTTTCTTTGGACATAATATAAATGGCTGGAATAATAGAGGTTAGGTTAGAATGGCATATAGACTAGCATAAAATTGGTTGAATATGGACAAAAATAATGCCAACATGTGGTGAACTAAAAAAAAAAAAAAAACAAAAAACACCTGCTATGCAAAAGATCAATTTGTTAACTAATAGTGTTAAAACTTAGAAAAAAATTAAATGAGTGATATGTTATCAAAGTTTATAACCTACCATCAAAATGGAGAAAGTAAATGACCCTAAATACCTGCAGAAATACGTCAACTAGCTCCTGCCATGAGGGCTTGTACTTACATTATAATGACCCAAATATAAATTAGTGCTGTTTGTACTGCAATTTAGGAGTTCTATAATTAAATCTAACTTTATGACCACAAAATTTAAAAGTACAATGGAAGGCAATATATAGAAGAAAAATAAATTATCACTCAATGATTTCAATATGCAATAAAAACACTATGCATTGCAACATGAAATTTAAAAACATATAGACTTAAAATTACTTAGCCCAAAATTATAATTATAAGCCCAAAATATGAAATAATAAGTTGATCCAATATTGAATTTTTCTCATAACTTTTCCACTTATTTTATGAAGATAAATTTACTCTTTACTTTCAGCTCCAAGAAATATTATTGGTCCAAAATATGCTTATTAAAATATTTTGGATTCATTAGTGAAATTTATGTGTGGTTTTTTTCTATTTTTTAGCTTATATACTATATAATGAAAAATATATATGATTAGAGTAGCAACAAAAGAAAAATAACTAATATAAAAAACATGACTTAAGAATGATTTTCAACTTTGAAGCAGACCATAGTTGTTTAATAAAATTTGCAGGTATCAATTTAGAAAGACAATACACTATGTATCCAATTACGTTCCTTTTTCAGAAAACAGTTTGCAATCAGAAGAATGTGTGATGAGGTTTAATCAAAGATTAGAACTTTTTAATTAAATAGGGCCTTTTGTGAGTAGTCATTTGACATTAATTACTGTTTTAGCTAGATTCCTTTTGATTTGTAAAGGGCCCTGAGCATAGCAAAAATTATATTGTATCACAGAAATTGTTGATAATTAAAACAAAAGCTTATCTTCATCAACTCATCGCACACCTTAAAAAGGAACATCATTTTAAATGTTAAATGGCTGCCTTAGATAAGCAGACTAGAGGATTTTGAAGAAAAAATAACAGATGGCATGTCATGCCAGTTGCTTTGAATGGGCAGTTTGAAAGTTGTTAATTGTAATGATTTATCAGCTGTTTTGAAGTGTTCAATTGTGCTTTAAAAGGGCTAACTGATGGTAAGAGGTATATATGCTGTTCCAAGGGCTCAAAACCCCTATGGGAATCATAAACCTAACTCGCACCACTGCTAGGAATAGAGGTCATCAATCAAACTTAATGCTAAAACAGAAACTGACCTGAAAGTTCAAATAGTATTTTTATTTGTAGATTCCTGGAGAATTAAATAAAAGTTGAAACTCTGTGAAAGTTCAAAATCTAGATAGAATACCCACGGTATAAACTATCATTCATCTCTCTGTGATATATAAGTAGTGAATAGCAGAAATCAAGAATTCTTTAAACTATAATGTTGAATAAATGAAAAGGATTCAAATGAAAAGGATTTCAATATCAATGAACTAATTTGTGTCAGAGTAACCTGAGGAAAAAAAGTAAGAACCAACAGAGATAAAAGTAATTTAAAAATAATAACGTGGGGTGTTTATGTAATACTCCAGTGATTTGATCTGTACAGACATGGACATTGAGATGTTTTTTCCAGTTAAGACAAAAGGATCACATATTTTCCAGTCCTGGCTGCCTGATAATAGAGGGCATTCAATTTTCGTACAATTTGCCTTAGGTTAGGGTTATAGTCAGTGGACAGAGTTGAACTAATTGGCTTGCAAAAGGATGTCACCCATGCCCTTGGCTTCGTTAGCAGTGTGCAACAGCCACAAAGAATAATGGACATGATAGTAACAAAACAGAACTTTAAAAATACATGGTTGTATGAATAAAGGGTATGTAGTACTGAGAATAGAACATATTGTGATTATTATTCCATATGCAAAAGCTCGCATGTTTAATATAATTGTCCTGAACTATCTTAAAGAAAATGATTTCTTACAATAGTAAAAACTTATGTTGTATCAGTAACTCAGGACATTTCAATCTCTATTGGAATAAAAATGTTAAATATAGCCTTATAAAAGGAGATAATGCATGTTGCCTCTAGACATACAGTGTATGTTTTAGACTTTTATGTGCAAGTATTTCAAGTTTATATTTTATGTTATATTCATGTCCGATAGAGACTTTATATGAAAACATCTGAGAGAGGAAATTAATTACTTATTATGATAAATAGCTTGAGGGTGTTAAGGAGATTTTATTGCCCTCACTCCTCTCTTCTCCAGCTCTGGGATTAAACAAACTGGAACCACAACAAAGGATCCTACGTGACAAGTTTCCAAGATAGAACTAGGAAAATTGTGCCATAGCAATACGCCAAAATATCACCACAGCAGACCTTATGTCTAGAGAGCCACAGAAACAAAGGACTATGAAGTTTAAAAGACTTCAGGGAAATTTATAAGTAAGTGATATTTTTGGTGGGTATTTACTTGAAAATTTACATGTATAATGTCATTTTATCTTCCTCACAACACTTTGAAATATGATCATACACATTTTCACAAGTAAGAAAATTCAACCAGGTTTAAAAACTTTCCAAGTTTGCTGAGCCCTTCCTCCAGGAGGCGTGCTGTGTACCCTTACATTGTACCCATCAGGTGAGAGCTTACTGACTACAACCTGGACTTTACCTGACCAGCACAAACAAGGTAACTTCATCATTTGTACCCTCTTGTTAATCTGAAATTAAAAAAAAAAAATCTGAGATGACATAGTTAACATGACCTAGTCTATATTTAAATCAAGGTCATATTTGGAAAAGTATTTTAAGATTAAAATATAAGATTAGAAAGATTAACTTTAAATGTTCTATTTGGTATTTTAACAAGTAGACTCCATTTCCCTTAAATGTTGAGGTATCACTCAAAATATGGAAAACAAGTTAGAAAAATAGTAGGCAAGAAGAAGGAACAGATGCTGACGTTGGAAATGTATTTATACATTGAAATCTGGTAAGTGCAGACCAGGGATTCATTCTCTGAGCATTTAATCTGGGTATTTAATCTGGTCTGCTCAGCTCGGCTTTCACTGCAGTGATTTCGCCTCAGCCATGGGAATCCACGTTGGCTCGTAGTCTGGATCCCTCTCGCTCTCTCCTACTTACATAAACATAAACGCCTCTGGAAAAACTAAGCTTCTAGTCGTCTTTTTACCCTTTACAAAATAATTCTCCAACTCCATGCAGTTAAATACAAAAAAATCATATGAGAAAAATATTCTGGTGTCTTTGAGATCCCAAGTCTATCCTGCTCCCTGGCTTTCCTCCTCCAGATCTCATAGACTCCTTTTATAATACCTCATGCAAGTTCCCCTTTGTTTATAAAAAACAAAGCTTTTCATTAATATCCTTTGAAATAACTTCTTGTCCCCTTCAGTAAAGGTGATTTGGAATTACGTGCTCTTTCTCTGTGTGAAAGGACACAGTTTGTAGGCTTCCCGAATTCAGCAATTAAAAGAGAAAAAGAATAATCTCTTAACGAAGATGTCTATGAAATGTACCAAATTCTTTGACTCCTGTCTGTAGATAATCTATGGTTTAATATTTAGAGTGAGGATCTTTCTTATTCCTCTACTACGTAAAGGAAATGATTCTAGATCACTCCATGATAGCAACATCCTTGTTATGGTATTAATCAGAACAAGATTAAAAAAAAAATCCTCATATTGGTGTCAAACTTTGCTACTACTATGAATTTACCCCTTTTTCTAGTCAAACAAGGAAAACACTGATGATTAGCACTTTTTCTTACTTTGTTCACTAGAAAATGAAAAAAAAGTGAAAAGTTAGAAATAATAATTTTTGAAAATTTGATTTCACACTCTTGAGAAGACGTTAATGCTTTAAGTTAACAATTCGAATCAATTGTACTTCTGTGTAGCCTTGAAAAGACAGGCTAAGATATAAACCACGAATGGTAGTTAACACATTAAACATGAAGGAGTTAAAATTAAAATTCACAGGTTTTACTGTATTTGAAAGAGGAAAGGTGCTAACCATTTTTATTCAATGTTTTTTAAACTCAGAAATATATCTCATTAAGAACAATTAAATCTAAAATAAATAATTATCATGAGATGCTTGCTCACAATAGTAATAATTCAACTACTTTTTTCCTCTCAGAAAATGTACTTGGGAAAACTGTGAAATTAAAACGCATTTAGTATTCTTTGCCTTGCTTGTTTTCCTGTAGAAAGCCTATCAGTTAAAATGATGAATTTTAACCTTTTCCATTTCTCCCAGAGAACATTTAATTCATATTCTTCAGGCTTTTTGAAACTGGTTCCTCATACTGATGAAGAAATTATTGTTTTTATAATATTTACTAAGGCCCAGTTACTGAACTTTCTTCAAGGACATTTCATTCGCTTTTAATGTGTAAATCTCTGAGAATTAGTCTAGAGAGGAAAAAACAGGGAAAAAGCATTAAAATATGCAGCTAATTGTGGAGTTTAATGAATTTGAATTAAGTCATAATATATTGTATTAAATACAATGCATGTGGTGAATAGGCAATAAAAAGGTCAAGAATCTAAGAATAGTAAAATCAAGAACTGGAATACTAATGAATCAAAAATGTCCTTTATAAATATTCTTTTGCTCTGAGTCCCAATTTTGTTCCTTTCAAACTGTTCTCAAAACTGCTCAATAAAATCAGCACTATGGTTTTTTAGTGTTTGTGACTCTAAAAAAGTAACAGATTATGTTATACATTAAAATATGCTACTTCCAAAAATAATTGGTTTAATCATAATGTTCTGAACATTAATTATCTGAAAATGTGCACAATAAGCTATAATTTAAGAAGAAAGGTGTCTTGACTCTTTTTATAATGACAGACATGGAAACATATTGCTCAGAATATGTTGGCTCAATGAAAAGTACCACTGCCTAGAGGATTGCCCCAGAATAGTTACCTAAAAGGGAATGTGAAGAACCATGGTAACTGGAGGTCATTTACCTGGATTTTTCCAGGTGCTTCCAACCTAAAAAGGTTTTTACTCCAGAATAAGGAGAAAATTATTACTTTCATTATTATTTGCTCCATGATCTTTCTGTTGTATAACTTGATAATTTCTAGTGTGTATTTTAGGGAGATAAAAGCAAATTGCATATTGTTAGATTAAACTTAAGTTTGGCCTATAACTGCCTCTGGACTTTGAATTCCTACATAGCAAACTGCAACTGAATTGAGTATGCAAAGAAACTGCGACCTACCTGGAGTATGTTCTGGTAAAAAATACTTGAGTCTCAGCCAACCATAGCAGATGAACTAGGCTGAGAGTCGATTAGACCATATTCATACAAGGCAAATGCCTAGCTGTAACCATTCCAGCAATATCAGTTCCTCTTTTCTATCTACAAAGACCACCTGGCCATGATGCTGGGTGGAGGGTTTGAACCTCTACTGATTCAGGGTGTTGCTGCATCCATGCTCAAAGAAACTCTACTAAATTTAACTTATCGAAAGCTTTTCTTTTAACAACTTACTATATTTTTTTCCCTCTAAATCATTTCTATAACTTTACTATGGTAATAACAGACTAATTATTATATGATCCTTAACGTTGGCCAATGTAACCTATAAACTCTAAAGATGAGTTGGTAAGTGTTTAGTGTTAAATATTTCAAGTTACTGTCCGCTGTGATAATGCTGCTTCCCAATTTCCTTTGCTGATTTCTCTTTTTGGTGGAACGGTATGATCATTGGCTTTGGAGATGCCCTCTCAACTCTGGGTCTGCCACTTGCTAGCTGTCGTCTTGGAACTTCTCTGTGGTTTGGATTCCTCATCTGTAAAAGGTGTATATTAATATTAATAATACTATTATATAAACAGTAATTTGCATTACCTACTTAATGAAGGAGGAAACCAAATCTCGCACAGGTGATGTAGTTTATACAAAATTAAATAACTGGTGAAAAATAATATTTCTTTCCTCAATAACTGGTAAGTGACAAAACCAGTCTTTAAAAACAGAATGAAGTTTTTTCCTCTTTGTTGGTGAAATGTGTTTACTACTGCTTCACTTGACCAGCCCTTTAAAAAAAAGTTTATTAACTTTATAAAGGAGTATAAATTTTAATGATTTTTCCCTAAAATAAAATAAACATTAACTTAGCAAAAAAAAAAAAATTATGTTAATTTACATTTGAACAGTATTTAATTTTGACTCCAACATATGTATCTCATACCTTTCAGAGCAAGCCACTCAAGTGAAGACCAATTTAGAAATGTGGTGGACTTTAGGAAGTGAATAGCTAATGGAATAGTTAGCTTTAATAGATAAAGCTTTTCCCTCTAATCACAGTGTTTTGCCAATGTCCATCCTGGATATGACTACAGGCAAGGAACAAATTACAGGGGCGGTTTGGAACTTCTTTGGTGGGGCCAAATTATTTGGTCCTGCAGGAGGAATTGAGCCTTACAATCTAAAGATTTTGATGATCCCTAACAAGCCCCACCCTTACCTTCCATTGCTCCGTCAGGCACAGGGATACAGAAGAGTTCTCAGTCTTTTACGTATTAGACAGCTTTCTCTCCCAGATAGTGGTGATAGAATGATAGAGAGATAAATGATGCCATTCATCTGTCCCTCGTTCTCTCTGACCAGCAGATACTCACCGAAGGGTATGGAAAATAGTTGCCAAATAGCTGCTACTCCTCCATTTTTGTTATTTTATTTGCACATTTTTACTTTTTGTAGTAAAAATATGTAGGAAAAATAATATCAAATAAATAGTTTTATCACAGTACTACTAAGCATAGAAGCCTTACCTGAATATTGTGTATTTATTTAATTACTTCAGGGATGTGGCCTTTGTGTTTAGTGTTGGCATCATAAAAGAGACTTGTTTCTATATGAAGAAAACCTAGAGAATTTTTATCATGGTACTAAGGAAGGATTTTACACACACACACGCACGCACACATCTGGTCCACATTGCCTAGCATTTGCCTCTCCCATGGTAACAATGGAAGGGAATTCTGCTTCTCTAGAAGCAACAACAATAAAGAATGAGATGGTGAAAAAAAGCAGTGATCCAATAATACACCCTGCATTTCCAAGCGCTTCCCTTAGTTCTGAAGCTGAACTAATTGGCATTCCTTAAACATGCTTTAAATTTTCAAGTATTTCCTTTTAGATTACAATGTCTCTAGCACCTCAGCTCTATCTATTAATATCACATTAATCCTTTTATATTAATATCCCTCAAAGCCATCTATTAACATCTCCTTAAAGCCACTTAAAAAGTATGCATCTCTGTAAATCTTATTCTGATTCCTTACAATTGAACGGAATTTTTCTTCTCTTTAGCAGCCCATGATAATTTATATCTAATGTCTTATGACACACGTTTTACTTTGTTATCATTTTTATTTAATTGTTGTCTCACCCTTCTCCCTCCCCAAATTATAAGAATGAAGAGGACAAAGATGGTGTTTCTATCTCTGTGTATCCTGTGTCCAGCACAATGTTTTGCATATAGCATCCTTGAAATAAAAATTGAATTAAATTACTCTGCCTTTTTTTAATAAGTGTCTTTAACAGTATTATTTCCTCTGTCAGAATACTTATTTGAATGTCTGTGGATTTAGCAATATAATTTTGAAATTATCTTAGCTCACAATAACTATAAGAAAAGAGTTTTGCAATTACAGCCTCTCAACTGGCCTTAGCTAGTTCAGATAGCAGATATGAGCATCACTTATTACAGCAGGGTCAACAACGAACTAATGAGAAAGTGTTCAGTAGTTGCTCATAATATTTGAGACTATGAATTAAGAGAGATAAAAATATGCCGATATTATTTATTATAAAATCTATAATATTATACATTGCCATCAACTCATGAACTGAAATAAAAATACATATATTCAGGATAAATAAAAATAAATGATAAAGTCATAGATTCAAATCATCTTCTATAATCATGGCTTACTAAACCTCTGTTTTGCAAAAAATGTGTCCTACTATACTGCTCTATTATTCTAAAACTATTACTTTAACTATTAACTTTAAGGGACTTCTGTAGGCTTCTTAAAATATTACATGGTAATAATTAGCATAATTTGTGGGAATAACAAATTACAATGATGATACTGCAGTCCTTTTAATGAAATAATTTGTTATATAAGCTGTCTAAGCTCTATGCATGGCAGTTACCCTATCAACAGAGGAGTTAATTCAATGCATGTGGAAGAATGGTTTAATTATTAGACAATCAATCAATCATTCTCTCATTCTAGTTAATAAAAAAAATACAATTGCTTCAGTTTTTCCTTTCCACTGAAAGGATGAACACCTAACTGGTATTTTCCAGTAAATGAAGTAAATCAACTTTTATACTCCACATTCATATATGTTTGCATAGGTTAGAATTTCTCAGAAATAATATTAAATAGATTAATACAGATGCAAACTTAGAAAATTTATCTTAGTTTTTTGTCAGTCTTTGATAATCATTCTAATGTTAACATGAGCAAAGCATTTAATTTAAATCATTTGCACATATTTTATTAACATAATGTTTTTTTCCCAGGGCTAACAGAGGTGAGTTACTGTTGTTTACTAATATTATATTCATCAGGGAAATTTTACTGTTTTTCACGTCATGTAAGAAAAATTTTGTTACCGCTTCTATTAAAGATATATAAAAATAAATGGTAGAGTCATAGATGGGTTTTTTACAGTGCTAACAGGGGTCAGTCTATGAATTTATGCTATGGAAAAAGCCTGGATTATATATAGAACAATCTCATCCATATAAAGTAGATTATAAAAGTAGAATTACATAACCTATATCCTTACTGGACTTTTGCAAATATATAAGTAGAGAATGCCTGTAGATAAAGTCTCTATGTACTCAAACCAGGGCAAAGAGCTGAAACATTTTTAACATAAAAGATAAAGATCTTGTATAGTTGTGTATCAGGCCTCTTGAAAATGTCCAAAAAAATGAGCACTCAAAAGCAAATAGACTGATAAAGTATCGAGCTTTTTGGAATTTGTTGATGGGAGAGAATTAGAAAGTCTTATCATGGATAGCAGCCTTTTACAAAGAAAGGAACAATCCCTCAGGTTTTCCTCTATTAAAAGGAGCTTTAGGTGAGGAAATGCTAGGGATACTTTCCACAAAGCACATCTTAGGTCGGGTCTCCTTGCCAGTGGTGGTGGTATAAATTAAGTGTACAACAAAAAATATGTGTACTGTACATGTCAGTAATACATAGAAATTGTATAAAGTGAACTTACCTAACAAAATAACTCATGAAAATTAAGAAACTATAAGAGTTCATAACCAAATTCTTTTTTTTTTGTAGCTAAAGCACCATTTTATTTGCAACTACTCTTTTATTTATTTCAAAATCTTAAAGGTGTACATATACTTTTGGTTACATGGATTGCTTTTATAATGCTTGAGACATGGCTATAGGTTTACCTGTCACCCAAATCATGTTCATTATGCCACCTCTAAATTCTTTTACTGAAAAATGTAATTTGTTTCATCAGATGCTGGCGTGGATGTGGAAAGAAGGGAGCACTTTTACACTGCTGGTGGGACTGCAAACTAATACAACCTTTTTGGAAGGAAATATGGAGAACCCTCAGAGAATTCAAGCTAGATCTCCCATTTAATATTTCAATCCCATTACTGAGCATCTACGCAGAAGGAAAAAAATTCCATAAGAACACTTGCATTAGACTGTTTATTGCTGCTCAATTTACAATCACCCCAAACGTGCAAACAGCCTAAATGCCCACCACCCCAGGAATGGATTAACAAGCTTAGGTATATGTATACCATGGAACACTATTCAGCCATTAAAAAGTTGGAGACATTACATCTTTTGGATTAACCTGCATGGAAGTGGAACACATTCTTTTTAGTAAATCATCACAAGAATGGAGAAGCAAGAACCCTATGTACTCAATTCTGATATGAGGACAATTGATGAACTAGTATACAGTGCGGGGTGGGATAAGAGGGAAGCAGTGAGGTTGAGGGGGTGGGGTGTTATGGTGCCTGACACACCTTTTGGGGGTAGGACATAATTATAAGAGGGACTTTACCTACCAAATGCAATCAATAAAACCTGGTTCTGTGTATCCTCAATAAATCACCAACCAAAAAAAAAAAAAAAAAAAAAAATAGGTCACATTCAATAAAAAAAGAAAATAGTTTTATAAAGAGGATTGTAAGGAAAAAAATTCAAAAAATTCAGCCATTATTTTTCATTTAACTAATAACTATTTGAAGTCACCAATTTTTCTAAGGTCTAGAGAATAGCTTTGGTGATATAGGAAAGAGAAAAAGTTCACAAAGTTAAAGTAAAAAAATACTGTCCAGTAATTTTTTAGAATACTTTTTCATTCTATTGAATTGATGAAAGATATTCAAAGGGTTCTTCTTCTTAGAATCTTCATCCATGGATTACCTATGAGGCTGCACCAAGAAGCTGAAATTTTTATAAATCAAGGATCACTTATAATTTGACCACAAATGCTTCTTTCTATTTAATATTAGCTGTTCTTTGGCCTATAACATCACAATTTTGTCAGCCATTTTTCCCCCTACAGTCCTAAGGACATGTTACACTTGATTATAAACATAATGTCCATTTTCAATAAATCAAAACTGAAATTCTCAAGATTTGGAAAGGGTTTCTTGAAAACAATGAAAGTGAAATTAGAGACTGAAACCACTGGAAACATATGCAAAGCTAATACAAACATGTCAGTTTAAAACAGTTAAACATTCATGAAGAAAAAAATTACCAAGGACACTGACAAGAATTTTTTTATTTTATTTTAAAAGGTATAGTCTTTTTAAAAGATTAAGCTAATCTCCCTAACACACCTTATTGTGTCCCTTCTTTTTTTTTTTTTTCAAATATATGTATTTTATTATTCTTCATTACATTATTTCCCCCCCCCACCCCTCCGTGGTAAGACAGAATTGATTTACAGAAAAGAATACAGAAAACACCAAAGCTCCTGGTAGAGGGAGAGATTTCAAGTGGGGAGAGAG
>CAUYRH010072014.1:0-15663 GCA_963574655.1 Perodicticus potto
GGGGGGAGTGAGGATAGAGGGCGGGATCACACAGGTGGTACATATTTGAAGGGTTAGGAGAAAACTTCTAAATACGGATCAAAATTGTTCTCACAAAGTAATGAGAAAGTCTCTTGAATGCTATCACAATCAGGTTGATGAATCTGATTGTATCTGAAGCCCGTACACTGTACCCCATGACTGAATTATTGTACACAGATATGATTTAATAAAAAAGAAAAAAAAAAAAAAAAAAAAGCATGCTTCTTCTTTAGAAATATCAAGGGGAAAAAAAGCACATACATTGCATCAAGTTAGAATGTTTAAATATTGTTTATTTGTATTTAATGTGCATTTAGAAAAATTCAGAGATCTGAGATATTCAGTTGATGCGTTTTGATAAATCTATACACTGATATATACAACACTCAAATCAAAATATAAAATGTTTCTGCAACTCCAGTAACTGCTCTCATTGTTCTTCAGAGTCAATCTCTTCCTATAGAAGTTAGCTACTGTTTTGATCTGTATCACCATACATTATGTTTGCCTCTTTTAACTTACATAGACTCCTAGAAAATACATTACTTTTTCTTGATAGCCTCATACAATGTGATAGCTGTACAAATTTAAAAATTGTGTCCAAACTCTCTCTTCAGAGATCAATGTTATCCTGTTCTGAACTTTGCTGTTTAGTGTAGAGTGCCAGGCCATGGGAAAAGTTTCTTTCTGCTTAGACTTTGAGCTAAACTCACATTCTTATTTTCAGGAACAGGGATGTATTCCTGTTTATTCACATTTTTCACAGTGTGGTTGCTACAAAAGCATAGATTTCTCCTCTCACATTGAACAGTAAAATTGGAATAATTTCTATAATGCCTGCATAGTGAACAAGTGATACAAAGTGCAATATAATAATATTTATGGTCAAGAGACGAACTATCTCTTCAGAAACTCCTTTTCCAAATCAATGCTACTCAGATATTAACTGGGTATAGTGAGGAGAGATGAGATATAAGTTCACAAACGAATGGCGGATGGTTTCATAAACCAGAACTCAATTTTTCTTGATTTTAATATTTAGAACAAATATTAAAAACTGATTTTTTCAGTGCTTAGAAAAGTATTAATTTACTTTCAGTAAATATGTAGTTTATTTTATGCACATAGCATGTGTTGTCTTCTATTACATTTTCATACACATTATCAGCCCCCTCCTCCGAGAGGGGAAACAAAGAGTGCATTCCTTCCTTGTTTGTCACTGTGTGGAAACAAAGAGGATTAACTCATCCCCAGCTGACAAGGATAATTGAGACAATCAGCTGTCAAAGAAAAACAGCTTATTATATGTTTTACTTAGCATTTTTAATCTTACAGGAAGTTTAAACACATTTTTAAAAAGACATCTGAAATTTTGCCTTTTACTTCCCTAAAAATTAAACAATTTAAATAATCAGAAAGTGATGTTCTAATCTGCATACATATAACTCCTAAACCCATTAAAACTCCTGTGTTCTGAATTGTCCTGGATGATTAATGTAGGCACCTCGATGATCTGTGTTCAAGATGAATGATGTGAAAGATAGATGTGATCTGGTCAGAGGATGTGTTCAAATGGAGACCTTGTGCTAATCAGGAAATAAGTGTGCTTAATCTATCCTCATTGGGGCTGATTACATAATACCAAACTCCTGTCTTTACATGTATTACTTGTGAACACAGAAAATTTGTTAGCCAAAATGCAGCATAATCTGTTTCCTATAAACTCTGTGAGTCTTACGAAAATTCTCTTAAACAAATATTTTTAAAAACATCACTCAGAATACACGCTAAGTATATTAAAAATGGAAATGGGAAATTATATACTTGGAGGTAGGGCATGCAAATCGGAATGAATCATTTGGGAAAACTTCCAACATAGAAACTTCTTAAGAGAGCTTTGCTGTCATAATAGTAATGATGAGCTTAATTCCTCTGGGTGCATAAAAATCACATAAGGACAGTATTGTAATTTTAGATGAATGAAAGTGTTGTGAAGGGGTGCAAATTGGTTCGTGCACACATATCCACAGCCCATGGGAGAGGAGATGAGCCTGAGGCAAAATCCTTCTTGAGATTATAATGTTCTGCTTATGAAGCTTATATTTCATGTAGCAGAGAAAAATATACCTACCAGAAAAATCTTTTGTTAACCTTCTGTCGCAGCTTCGCCTCACCCTAGCAAGCAGCGAGATGCAGTCACTCACACAGCAAGCACTTATGTTGAATAGAAACTGAACATTCCCAAAGGGTGAGAATATGGCTATTTGCACCTTTAAAACAGAATTGTAAGCCTGAGGCCAAAAATATAGCCTAATACAATATAAATTTGACACAGTGGACCACATCTGTCTCTTTCAAATTCCTCCCCAATCTTGGAGATTCTGTCATATACTTCTGAAGATGTAATTATTCTGTCAGTCTCAACAGTTTTTCTTTTTCTTCCTAGTTGATAAATATTTGCGGATTGGTATTTTTAAATGGTAGTTGGACATTTTCTTTTTTAGTTTTTTTTATTGAATTTTGAATTTATTGAACTTTTCTACATTGAATTGTAGAATGGTACAGTTCAGGCTTTTAGAGTACCTGTCACCTGAATAGCACACATTGTACCCAGCATGTAAATAAAAACCTCAGATTCATCAACTCAAGTTCAACATAATCAAAATCTTTCTAAATTTCACTGTCAATATCAATGGTACCATCATTTTCCTTATTATAGAATCTAAACTTTTAGAAATATATTATGGTTTTTTTTTCATGCCCTTTAACTTAAAATTATCACATTAGGTCAGATTTCAAATGGATTGTTAACATACTGGTAACATCTTTTCTTTCTCTTCCTCTATATTTTTATTACCTCTTCTTTAGAGCCATTACATGCTAATCCAATCCATACTTGGATTATCATGCTAGTCTTCTAACTGCTTTTCTTACCTTCAGTAAAACCATCTCATGTTGTATATCACTGTCAGATTGGTCCTCCCATGAAGTGTTTTCATCAGGGTATTATCCTTGATCACAGCCAACCTAAAAGGCTTTTAGTCAGGATTCAAAACCATGGCTCTAATATACAGTATCTTCCCTGGTCAAATATAAATATCTCTTTTGTCTAATATTTCCAGAGATATTTATTACTGTATTTCCAGAAACATTTATTACTGCTATGTATTTCCAGAGATATTACTGCTATGTAAAATATCTCCTTCAGAGATGCTCCCCTGCCAAAACTCACATAACCTGTGACAAATAGGTAGACTTTGTCCCCAAGAAGATTGAAATATTATATTCTTACAAGAGTAATCTTTTCCTTTAATCTGTTTCATCATGTCAATATCATTTGTTAACATTACTTAAATCTTTGATATTTAAATATTTTTGGCCTACTCAGCTTTTCAAAAAGTTTAAATATGCGCGCGCGTGCACACACACATACACTCTCTTAATATAATTTTGTTGGATCTGATTTCTTCAATATAAGAACTTATTTTAATTGCTTTTCTAATAATTTATCTACTAACAAAAATTATTCCATCTGGAAGCATGTATTTGGTTAAGGACCTAGAAACTAAATTAACTATGGTGGCATTAAAATACAAATTAAATCTCAATGGATCCCAGAAATTATATCAAGAAAAATGGAAGGATTATATAAGCCCTAATGCAAATTAATTTTAAGACATACATTTATATTTCTAGATCTAAATATATTTTCTGAAAGTCAACCTACACGTCTATACAATCGAGATGTTAACGGTGTATGGCATGCCTCTTGGGGGCAGGACACAATTATAAGAGGGACTTTACCTAACAATGTAACCTAATTCTTTGTATCCTTTATGAACCTGAAATAATTAGAAAAAAAGATGGTAACATTATTCAAAAATATTTAGATGTTCTCTTCCAGAAATATCTTCATAGCCTATGATATATTAACATTAAAAACACAAATCTGTTTTCATTTTTATTGTTGTTAAATAGATTAAATTTTGATAGAATTTTTATATGCTAGTAGAGATGGCAACTTAAAATTCAATTTTCTGTGCAACATATTTATAGCTGAACATATTTATATCTTGTGTAACAACTTGAATAAAATATTCAAGAAATACATAAATAAATAAATAAATAAAATATTATAGATAATACTCCATAGGTCTTATAATCTGTATTACTTTAGTGAACATTTATTAAGAAATGTAGATAGCCTGACCCCAAATATATGGGTTATGGACACAAAATATATTTTTTCTTCTATTTTCTTTGTCCTTCCACTTAAAACCTAGCTATTGCTCATAATAAAAAATAATTATATAGGAATAGAAATTCAATAACCATAACCATTAAAAGATGTGGCAGTTCATTTAAAAAAATCCCTATAGATTTTAAGTCAAGAGATATATAGAGGTATTAAGGAAAAGGTAAGGGTATTGAAATCTCTTTGGTAAACTGCTAACTTGTTTTGTTGTTATAGGATTATTTGCTTTTAGTTTGGCACTGGGCGATTGTCTATTAAAATAGTCAACATAATGTGGAGTTAAGCACTATGAGAATTATAACACGCTCCTTTACTGAAACTAGACACATGTGTTCTAGATCAGAACAAGAATGAAAATACATTTGATAGTGCAGAGATCTCCTCATACTGTCTACCACAAAAACACTGAAATAGATATTTTTTCAGATTTCCTTGTGGTATTTCTTCTTTAAAAAGCAGCTAATTTATTGGTCTATCATTAGTGTAAATCTTTGATTTTTCTTTTACTAAAGTGATACAAAGCACAAAGTAGTGTGATGATATATTTAACCACCAAAAATGTAATTAAATCTCACTGGGATGAGATTAAACAAGGTATTTTAAATACAAAACCAAGTATCGCCAGTCCTCTAACTTTTCTTTGGAGAAGGAACAAAACAACACAAAATCATACTACAAATTCTTATTTGTAGGTCTGTTAAAATTTGCCTGTGAAACCATCTGGTCCAGGACATTTGTAAAAGGCAGTATTACAACTGATACCAGTTAATTTACACTTCATCTGTGAATACTATAGAAATCTCTACAAACATAAGCTCAGAAATTTTGAGGAAATGGGAAAATTCCTGGAAACACACAATGCCTCAAGCTCAATCAGGAAGAAACAGAACACCTGAAAAGACCAATAAAGAGTAATGAAATTGAAGCGGCAATGAAAAATCTTCCAAGAGTCTCCAACTTCTTAATTCATTCCAACTACAAGTTTTAAACTGTCAATTTATATAATGACTATAGTTATTGATTGATAATACTGGTTGATGTTTCTAAACAGGCAGATGTTTGATGAACGTGACTCAATAAATGTTCTATCTCCATTTGCAAGGATAAAACAAGACATGAGAAGAAATTTACAGCAAATACTTTTATCCAAAAAAAATGAGTTTTCAAAAGTTCTTGTCAGAATGATAAGTTAAACAGAAGGTTCTTCCCACATTGCTTATTTCATTATTAAATACCATCTTTTCTTTGTCTCATTTATAGTTTGTGCTATGGTCACATCTATTGTCATCTTTAAAATTGAAAGAACACACAATGCAGGAAGAGAAGATGTAATATTATGGTGGAATTGAAATTAAGAACTACCATTTCAGGTCAGAAAGGTGATAGAAATTTTGTTATGTGTTAGAATCTCTTGTCTAACTAGAAGTAATTTAGAATGTTATTCTCTAAACCTGTAATGTTACAAGGCAAATACAACATATCAGGAAAATACAGTCACATATTTTACATGAAGAATAAAAAGCACAGATGTGTGCATACACACTCACATTAAAATACTTCCATCTGCCCCAACTTTAAAGGATTTAAATTGAGTCACTGAACTTACCTGCTCCCTGTATTTCTCACATATCACAGTTTCTGATTTTTCCATGGTACGCAGAAGGTCCCTGGCATGCCAAGGATTGATTTGTGTATTTTCAGATTTACAATGGATTTATCAGAGTATTAAATGCCTTTTTGACTTATGGTATTTTTGTCTTATGATGGGCTTGCTAAGACATGGGCTCATTGTAAGTCGCAAAGCATCTGTATAAGTGGCGTTCATTAAATATCTATTGCTGCATAACCTATTATCTGGAAGGTTAGCTGCTTAATATAACATATGTTAATTATGTCACAATTTTGGTGTATTCACTTAACTTGGGTTCTCCCCAATAGGCTCTCTTAAAATTAGGCAATCAAGGATTTCACTAGGATTACCATTTTCCCAAGGTGCTGCTGAGGAAGAATCTGCTTGCAAGCTCACTTACTTGGGTGTGGGCAGGATCCAGTTCCACACAGCTTGTTAAGACTGAGGATGTCAGGTCCTTACTGGTTGTGACTGAGTGTCTCTGTCAGTTCTTTGTTGTATGTCTTTCCATGAGACAGTTTACACATAGAGGTGGCTTTCATCTGAACCAGCAAATAAGTGGACAATAGAGGGCAAATAAAATAGAAGTCAGTGTTTTGTAATTTAATTCTGGAAGTGATATCCCATTCCTTTTTGCCCTATTCAATTCATTCAAAATGAGTCGCTAGGCCCACCCGACATTTGATGGAAGGAATTCCTAAAGGAGTGAACACCAGAAATTAAGGTCTTGAGCTGCCTTCTCATGGGTCACCTTTTATTCTGTGTATAGCAGCGGTTCTCAACCTGTGGATTGGAGCCCCTTTGGTGGTCTCCTGCATATCAGATATTTACATTACAATTCTTAACAGTAGCAAAATTACAGTTATGAAGTAGCAACGAAAATAATTTTATGGTTGCTGGTCACCACATGAGGAACTATATTAAAGGGTCGTGGCATTAGGAAGGTTGAGAACCACTGGTGTATAGCATGCAGCCAGCTCTTATTAAACACTTGCCAAATAACTGAACGGAGTTTTCTTCTTATTAAAAATCTCCAAGCAGTATCACACCTGTGGTACATATTTGAAGGGTTAGGAGAAAACTTCTAAATACGGATCAAAATTGTTCTCACAAAGTAATGATAAAGTCTCTGGAATGTTATCACAATCAGGTTGATGAAAATATCTCTGATTGTATCTGAAGCCCTTACACTGTACCCCATGACTGAATTATTGTACACAGATATGATTTAATAAAAAAAAAAAAATCTGCCATCAGACTGATTTGTCTAACCACAGGGTTTGGACATGCGGACGTCATTCAAATTGAGATTAGTGATTCAATTCTCTTCAAAATGGATAGTCTCTTAAAAGGGAGTAAAAGGAACAGAAGGAGGCCACTTGTATGTGTACCCTCGTCAGAAGTTCAAGGCAAAGAGACGGCAGGTAGTCCTGATATAACAGTTAAGGAGGCTGAAGCTACAAGATGACCCATCTCACTGTGTGTCCAACTGCCCAGCCCACTCCCTGCAGCCCCCACTGCTTCCCTTTGAGAGGAACTCACCGTGTAAGCAGGTGAGGGGATTTGTAATAGAGCAAGATCAAAAGCAAAATGGGTAAGTGAGAGAAAGCGATACACAGGGTGATCATTAATTGGAGGGCTTATCTCTTCAGTGAGCTCGGAATGTGTAAGCTGTAGTGTTGTGAATTGAATTTCATGCACCCCCATTGTGTGTGAAGAGCTGGCTGCCAGTGGGAGGTGCCAAGCGATTTGCAAAAAGTGTAAGAACAGCAGCAATCAAAAAGCCACTGGGCTCTGAAAGCCTAGAATTGAGTGACGATGCAAAAGCGTGAAGGCTGCAGTGAACTGGGACTTTTCACTGAAATGGAGCTTGAAGCAGAGGAAGTACAATCAGTCATGAAGGGCTGTGAAGAGAAAGGCAGGGCAGAGGGGCTTGGCCAAGGTCTGTCTAAATCTCAATTCATCAATCAGATTTAGACTCCTGCTGAGACAAGGTCTTCATGGGCCTGGCGTCAAAGGCTCTTCAAAGTCCATAAAGCTTGCTTTTAAAAAGGGCCTATTAGGAACCATACACCTATACTGAGGGAAATAAAGTCATTTTAGATCAAATAGGACTCACCCACACACCCACACACGAGGAAGCTGAGGGCCAGCTAGTCTCCTTGCTTACATCCTGTTCCTCTAACCCATGCACTTACCTACTCAGACATCCCAACTCTTTGCCATTCTTCCAACAAGCTATGCCACCTCTAATTCCTGTGTCCTTTGCCTGGAATACATCCCATATTTTTTCTTTTTCTGCATAATCACTGCAACCAAATTTCAAGTCTTAGCTCTGCTACTAATTCCCTGTTGAAATTAGTTAAGAATACTTACCCTGTAACTGTACAGAAGCTTCTGTCTCAACACCCCGCATCTGACCCCTGCCTAATCTCAGCAGCTGAGTCTCATGCTTTTCTGTCCGTTCTCCAGCCTGTGCACCTGCTATGTCTTTTTTGAAGCTTGTGAATTCCTCTTCATCCTTTTTTAGACCTTTCTTTAAATGCCATTTCCTCATGGTGACCTTGTCTGTCCCACAGCTGAAGCAGTCTTACAGCAATCTGTCCTTCAACTTTCAACATTGACTTTTTGACATCTGTCTCCCTCACTAAACTTTTCACTCCAGTGGGCAGGACTCTGTACCTTGTGTTGGCGGCCTTTGTATCGTTGCTTTTTAATACCAGGCATTTTTGAGACTCCCCCCAACTATTAAATTTAGTCTTTTCTTCTGAGTAGATTATGAAATCCCTGAAGTTAATGACTCTGTCTTTGATTGGTTTCTTTAGATTGAAACAAAATACTTGGTACATAATACATCTGAAAACAATGTGTGTGAAATGAATCAATGTTAGACAAGAATACCTGAGCAGGGTTCTCAACCCTAGGTGCTGTTGACAATCTGAGCCGGGTGGTTCTTTATTGTGGGTCTGCCTAGGGGAACTGTCCGACATTTGTTAGCAGGCCTGGTCTCTACCCACCAGATGTCACCAGCATCCCCATAGTTGTGAAAACCAAAAATGTCTCCAGCGGTTGCCAAATATTCCCACGGAAGGTGGGTGAGTGGGTGTTTGTGTGTGACCCATGTGTAATGGATAACAATTATAATAATATATTTATTTAAGATGATTTCAAAATTCATTGATGCAGACTATTCTGCAGTTCTATAAGAGAATCAATTTATATGTGGGCAGGTATAGTGGAGTTAATGGGTTAATACATTTTCTGAGAATATTCTAGGAAGGGTTGTATTAGGTAGTGCACCGAGGCACCATCTAGCTCAGCACCCAGCTTAACACTTCAGTTATTGTTACAGTGTATGCTTTTTCCATGATCTAATCAAAGCATTTGCTGTCAGATGGTCATAGTTAACAATAAGAGATTGGGAAGACTTTAGTCAAATGCACCCCCCCACACACACAAACACACACACACACATCTATTCAGTTTTTGTTGTTGTTTTTTTTTTTTAAAGGGAAAACTTTTTGACCAGTTGATTGACTGAGTTCTTTGTTAGGGGGCTGCTATGTTGACACAGAGAGTTGGTTAAATTTCTCTCCTGCTGGGGAACACTAAATTACATCCCACCAACGTAAAATCTCCCGGAGTGAATCACATCGGGGTTGACTTTAGAGTTCACTAAAAGTGAGGGTTTGAGCTCTCTGGGGTCAAATTTTCTCCAGAAGCACGACAAACAAATATTTATAAGGCTGAGATTTTTGGTATAATTTTTAACATAGAGGACTACTGGTTTCCGTCCCCACTCCCAGCTTTTTCTTTCAAAGAAAGTAAAGAAATCATTTTCTGAGGCTACTGGCCAATGAGAGTTTCTGAGTAAGTAGAGCTTTTATTTTTTTTCTCCCACACCCAGGGGGATTCACGGCTGACTGAGTAGTAAATTCCCACTCAGTGTCTCAGTTCACAAGTAAAGAAGTAATCAGAGAATCCCTGCATGCATATTGGCCAAAATGGAAAATGAGCAACGAGCACCAGGAGTGTGTTAGGAAACATATCCTGCCAGAAAAATATTGTTATTTTAGACAGAATTGTCAAATTGGAAAGTACAGGGATGTGTGGAGGTCATGCTCTTTAAATCGAGGCCAATCTTAGCTGCAACAATTTATGAAATGAGATTTTCACAAATGAGTAGATTGCAATGTGGTTACCAGCCTGGGCCGGCGTGGTTGAGGAGATGGGGCCAGGGAAGGGATGTCTACACATGTGGCTGCAGAACACCTACGGTTATTATTGCAGCAATTCCATCAGTGTTATTCTTGTATTGGGGCTTGGAATAGAATTGTTTGTTGGCCATAGCTTCCCTAGTAGTGTTCAATGGTTTGTGGGGTATACAGAAAATCCTCAATACATTTTTGTGTCCTGTGATTTATGCAACGAATTCCTTCATGATTTCTACATTAAAAAAATTAACAAATGAATTTCATACTTCCTTCCTTTTTCCATTTTAAGATTCCTTTCCTGTAAGATCCTTGTAAATAAATCTAACATCCTCAGGTGGAAGAGTCATAGGCCTTCTCTTTGGCCTCAGTTTCCACATTTGGAGAAGGACTGATTTGGCAGTGTTGACAAGGTACAAACAAAGAAAATGTCAACTCTTCTATCTGACTCTTTTTTGCCTGGATTCAAATTCATTTTCTCTGATGACTTTAGTTTGGGATGAACTCGATCTGAAAAAAAATGTATGTTTGGACTTTGCTCAGAGAAGCGTGTGGTTAACCCTGACTTACCATCCGCGGTAAAATCATCTGTTCATCTATTTCAAGTGGGAAGTGTTGGAGAGCAATGACAGCCACAGCCATTAGTCTATGAGCCAAGGTCAGGGCTCACATAGGTTGGGAACTGAGGAGGTAGCTGCTACCCGCTGGCTCCGTGACCTTGCACAATTTGCTCCCCACTTCAGCTCCTTTAACTGTAAAATGGAGCTTTCCGTTCTTCCTGTGAATGTGCCCTACGAAGTCTTAAGAACCTGAGTCAGAAAGGAGAGTCAGAGTTTATAGAGACCTCAGGCCAGGATAAAAGGCAGAAAGCCAGGCTAGGCCTGAGAGCAGAAGTCGAGGCTGCTCAGAGCCCCATCTCTCCTGTGTCTCCAAATCCCTTGCGCATTTATTTCATCTCGATTAGTCTGGTTCACTGGCCATGGGATTAAAGTGCAGGTGGGCCAGTTCCATCGCGGCTTGTTTCAGTAGCTTCTCCATGACCTGCCTTTTTTTTTTTTTAATTTTTATTAAATCAAAATTATGTATATTGGTGCAATCATGGGGCACAATGTGCTGACTTCATATACAATCTGAGATATTTTCATTGAACTATTTAACATAGCCTTCATGGCCTTTTAATCACTATATGAAGACTTTATATTCTACATTTAGTAATTTTCACTTGTCAAAGTAAAGCCTTTTTTCTGAGTAGTACTTTATGATTTTCAGAGCATTTCACTCTGTTATGTCACTAGCTTGCCCCTAAAGTTGGCTATAGCTGAGGGAAGGGCAGCTAAGAGAGCCCTTAGTAACTTGTTCCAGATCACATGGCTGGAAAGTGACTGACCCATGTCTAAAACTTAATTTCTATTTTACATTCCTGCTTACTGTTCTGGAAACTTAGTATGTTCATCAAATCCACCCAAGATTACCTGGTATTTCCTATACCACCTGATGATAATTCATATATTCTGCTCCAAAATATTGAAGTTCTTGGTTTCTTCAATAAGGAGAGTTATATTTCTGAATGTATCAAAATCCTATGTTAATAATTGAACAGATTTTCCATCTCCCAAATTCATCCAATTATTTAATAAATATTTATTAGACTCTTCCATGCAATGTATGAGGCACTAACATTGGGGATACAAAAATAAGTAAGACAGTCCCTGCCTTCACAGATTTCACAGTCCAGAACAGGGCTTGGCAAAATTTTCTGCAAGTATTTCCAGCTTGCCATATTGCCTCTGTTGTGATTGCTCAATTCTACCATTGTATGGAAAAATCGTCCATAGACATTATACAAACAATAACATTTTATTTAGTAAAGTATACAGTGGGGGAAATTTGGCCCACAGGTTGCATTTACTCCATTCCTGATCTAGCAGGAGTCTCGAAGCATAAAACTCCAACACAGAAGCAATATATTAAATGCCCTAGTGTCAAGTGTGCATGGAGTGCAGGTTGACAACTTGGCACCATCTCTCCTGTCTAGGGCTAGAAACAACATTTCCCAGAATCATCTTCCCTTATGGCTTTGAGTTAGAGCTTACTAACAGAGGAATTTGTATGATATTTGGGAAAAGCAGAGGCCATTACTTTAGAAAGCTGTGATGATCAGAAATGAAAACAGAGATAGATTGAGAGGGACCCCAGAATTTTCTTTCTCTCCTCTTATTGTGCAGCCAGGTCAACTTTTAGACCACCAGCCCTGTTAACTAACAGTACCCCAAGTTCTCCATAAGGCACTTGACTGTAACCTGCCAAAGTTGAGAATTCTACAGAGACAAGAACTTCTACAGATGCAACAATTTCTATGTCCCTCTCCACAACTGCCTCCTTTAGAGTCTCACATCAGTAGCCAGCCACAAATAGCATCAGATTTTTCTTTAGGCTCCTGTTTACCATGGCTTTGGTTCTGGCAAACATAGCACATCTCTCTTTCTCTGATGCCCTGACTCCTTGTTTCTAGCCCTTTATTCCCTCTACTGCCTTCCATTTTCATGTAAGTAAAAGGCCCTATATTAAATCCACATTCCCATAATATTAATAATAGCTCTGTCTTCCTAACCTACAGATAAAACACTTGGGAGCACAGATAAGGAAGTGAAAAAATGATTGACTCTTTCATTCTGTCTTGTTGGGGCAAGGGCTGGGAAAAGTAGAGAGGACATTGCAACTATGTTGTCTTTGGTCAGATAACCTTGTGAATCAATGAATCATTGAATAGATACCAAAGGTCTAATTTCAGGCAGGAACTAGGCAAGTAGAGAACCTCTCTGAGGCAGTGTTTCATACTTATATACACAAGTTAGGCAGGCACAGCCACCTAACTGCACCCCTCCTTGGGGGTTGCTCCTACGTGAAAATTATTTAATGTTTTCAAAGTACTGTAAAATAGTCAATTTACTGCATAATTGCAACAGTAACAATCATCATAATAACTCTTTGTACTTAATAACACATTGGAGTCAGTGAAAATAACAATTACACCATAATGTGCTTAGCTGGCAAAAGAATTCTACTTCAGTAATATTGTACACATACTAGTGTGTTGCTTCCATTTCGTTTATTTTTGACTATACAAAGATATCTCCATCACAGTTTTCCCAAAGGCAATAATCAGTAGAGAAATGGACAGGAGAGAAATGTAATTACTGTCTTGTCTCACATAACCTGTCTGTATTGTCTCCTGTGTCTGCCTGTGTCTCCTTGTTGCCAACTTATGTGTTCCAAAGTGATTACTATTACTCCAATGGCTGTAATATCACATTTTTTCCTATTTTCAATGAAAACTCTTAGCATTTCCATAGCCTTTATAGTTTTCAAAGCATCGTCCCTTTATAGATACTCATGTGAGCCTTATAAAAACCCTGGAAGATAGTCATATATAGGTGTTATTATAGTAATACCCTATAATATAAGGTAAATAGTACCAAAAATGAAATTGCATAAAACATGGGATTACATTATTGTGGTTAATGAAATATATATTTTTAGTTGTTTTTCCTGTTACTTCATGGAAAAGAAAAAATGTTTTTATTATTAAATTTGCAGGAACTAGGTTAATTATTAGGAAAAAATATATTTGCCTGAAATTGAATCTTTCCACAGAGTAGAAATCAATCCTTGACTCCTGTTGTGTTACAGCTACTATATCTAGAAAAGTCCAAGTAATACATCATTTACTCTCAAAAATGTCCCATGAAGGATAATAAATTTAATAGTCACTCTAACTGAAGCTGATTTAATATTATCATGATTAACTTTTAAATAGTATTTTACCATACTGCTTTCTTTTTGCATTAAGCTGATGAGAAAACTGAGAGTCAGAGAAGTTAAATGGTGTTCCCAAAATGATTATAATTTTTTGTTCATAACTGGGACTGGAAGCCAAAACTAGTTTCTGCCTAGCCCTGTGGTTTAGCTACCTCCTAGCACAAGGCCTTTTCCTATCACTCAGCAAACATTTTCCCTTCACATAATCAAGTTTTGTTATCATTTGACTCTAATAACTTCTAGTCCTTATTCTTACAGATATCTATTTTAATATATTTACACTAAGAGAATAGTTATATTCTTCATTCTAAGTATCATAATACATCATCAATTAGAATTAGGAGTGACTCAAACAAGAGAAGAAATTTTCTTCTCTTAAATAAGAAAAGTCTTAAGGTAGCAATCAAGAATATTATGTTGGTTCCATAGTCACAAGAGATGGATGTTCTCTTTTTCTCCTCCATCCTGAAACTTGACTTCCATACCAAAGACACCTTGTGATTTAAAGATGGCCACTGGGCCAGGCACTATAGATCACACCTGAAATCCACTCTGGGAGGCTGAGGCAGGTGGATTACCTGAGTTCAGGAGTTCAAGACCAGCCTGAGTAAGAGTGAGAACCTGGTCTCTGCTAAAAATTGAAAAATTTGCAGGCAGCATGAGAGGCACCTGCAGTCCTAGCTCCTCAGGAAGCTAAGGCAAGGGTATCTCTTGAGCCCAAGAGTTTGAGGTTGCTATGAGCTATGATGCCACAGCACTTTACCCAGGGTGACAGAGTGAGACTCTAAGAAAGAAAGAAAAAGGAAGGAAGGAAGGAGGGAAAGAAGGAAGGAAGGAGAGGAAAAAGAAGAAAGAAAGTCAATGAAGTTCCAGTTTTCACATGTCTGAAGCTGGAAATAGGAAGAAGAAAGGAGGAAAGGCCTAAAGAGGTATATCTCTCAGCTAAATCAGCTCCTTTTAATCAGACTTCCAGAAATCTCACTCAGTATTTTATCTCATTGGCCAAAACTTAGTAACAAAAACAAAACACATTTAGCAATTCAGAAAGCTTAAAAAGGAACTCGTTTACTTGAGTTCATTTGCTGTTTCAGTAAAATTAGGATTTCATTTTTACAGAATAAGGGGAAAGTCAATCATTTATTTTCACAACAGTGCTGCATAAGAAATCATGTCAAACCTCCATGGCTCACAACTACAAACATTTCTTTCTCATTTGTGTGTTTTAAATCAAACAGGGCTCACTGAGGATTGTCTAAGATAGGTTTGATCTCAAACTGGACCCTCATTTCCCTCTATTTCACCTGATACATTCCTTTTTTTAAAAAATACATGTATTTTATTATTCTTCATTACTTTATTTCCCCCCTCCCAACCCGCAGTGGTAAGACAGAATTTATTTACAGAAAAGAATACAGAAAACACCAAAGCTCCTGGTAGAGGGAGAGAATTCAAGTGGGGAGAGAGAAGCTCTCTCCTTTCCTCTCCTGGTCTTTCCCCGTCTCCTCCTTTAGGGCTTTAGCCTCAGAGTATATATAGGTGTATGGGTTCCTTGGCCAGGAAACAAATGAATACAGTCCCTTCCACCGGGGGCAAGGTGAATGAGTGTATCAATGAATGGATACAGTCCATTCATGGAATTGAGGCCTAGGAAATTCACAAGAAACTGACCTAGGCATAGGAAATGGGGGTTCCACATTTAGTCCTAAGTGTAAAGTGAAGGAGACACC
>CAUYRH010072016.1:0-21990 GCA_963574655.1 Perodicticus potto
TCAACAAATGGAAAAACTTACCATGCTCATGGATGGGAAGAATCAATATTGTCAAAATGTCCATACTTCCCAAAGCAATATACAATTTTAATGCAATGCCTATTAAAGCTCCATTGTCATATTTTAAAGACCTTGAAAAAACATTGATTCGTTTTATATGGAAACAGAAAAAACCTCGAATAGCCAAGACATTACTCAGAAATAAAATATGATTAGATTTAAAGACACCAAGGACTCTATAAGAATAAACTGAGAGCTGAGAGTCTCCACTATAAACTGTTTAGGGATAACACAAAATATCTGCAGTAGATATGCCTGATCAATCACTCATAAGAGGCAAAACCCTAAAGAATTTGGTTTGTAGAATTTTAGGAAAAGTAAGAATGGATGCTGGTTCCTAATGCCAGTAGACAAAGTCGTGCAAGCAAAGGATGAGCTCAAGGATTGGAATTTCCAGTTCAGACACTACGCAAGTGACCAAGAGCCTCTAGATGTGCCTTGAGGGAAGGATATTTCTCCAGCAGCCCAAGGATCAAAATTGTCGAAAATTAAGCAATAGATCTTTTATGTCTGATTGAATTAATCTTGAGTTGTAATTCTTGAAAGGAGTTAAAGTGATGGCAATGATAGTGAAAAAGTGAGATCCTATGAATTGGGTTGGGGATATATGAGAAAACTCTAATAAAGCTAGGGATATTGAGCAGCTAAATTCTGATGAGTTTTCCTTGTTAGTGAAAGGGGTTTTCCCACCCTCCAACCGATGCGTCATTGCTAACCACATTCCTGGTTACTAAAATTTCTAACAGCATTCTCCAGAAAAACATCACAAATAAGACATACAGAGGGTACCAAAAAATTATATACGGATTTTAAGAGAAAGTATCTATCTACTACTTTTCAAAATTGAATGGTAGGTACTGCTACTGGTCAAGAGTACCTAGCTGTGCTATGTACATCCATCTCACTTTCAGTTTGTATGCTTTTGGGGAATGATTGATTTTACTTCCAACAAAGTATCTTTATATGACCAGAGAAATGATAAATCACAAACATAGTCTAGCAATGGGGAGGGAGGAGGAGGGAAAAGAGAAAAAGGAAGAGGAAAGGTGATTGGTGGGAGGAAGGAGGGCAATTGGTAGGATCTCACCTAATGTGCACAACATGAGTGTGTTCAGCATGCCTCAGGGATGATGGGTTCAACTACACTTTGAACTTTACCTTAGAATAAAAAAAAGTAACCTAAAAATTTGTACCTTCATATTAATTTGAAATATGAAAAAGAAACGTCAAACTCTTCTGTAAATACCATCAACAGACATACCTGGAAATAATGTTTTTACCAGCTATCTGGGCATCACTTAATCCAATCAAGTTGACAGATGAAATTAACCATATGCCATATATGCATGGTCTACCTGTAGTCTCTCCTTTCTGTTCTATAACCTATTTTCCATAGGCCAGCATCACATCACTGTGATTATTCCAGATTTGAAATTGGTCTTGGTAGCACATAGCCAGTTCTTCAACGTGGGTCTTCCTTTTCAAAGTTGTTTTGACTATTGTATCTTCCATAAATAACAAATGAATTTTTAAATCTTTAAATGTTTGTTTATTTCTCAAAAAAAATTTCACTTAGATTTTTATTGAAATGGACTAATACATATAGACTAGTTTGGGAAGAATTGATATATTAACAATATGAAAACTTTTTATTATGAACACAATATATCTATAAATTATTTATGCCAATGCTTTTCTTCAGAAATACATCGTAATTTTCAGAGTAAAATTCTTTCACATCTTTTGTCAAATTTATTCTTGAGTATTTCATATTTGTATGGGATTATCATTCATTTTTAAAATTATAACATCTGATTATACACTGATAATTTATTTAAAAAATTGATTTTTATATATTAAATTAATTCTATAAAATTGATGAACTTCTTTTTTTTTTAACAAGTGAACAGTTTATTAAGAATTAAACAAAGGTATGATGTGATGCAGTACAAGCAAGATACTCAAGATAGGTATAATAGTACTACTCACACAAAAACTTAAATTTCACCTCAAAAAAAATCACAAGGCATAACTGGGTTTTAGTCTTCATATGAAAGCTATAGATTAGTTTCATAGTATAAGAAATGGGGAAAGGGGCAAGGGAGGGGTGGGGAGGGGGGAGGATGGATGGAGGGAGGGTGATTGGTGGGATCACACTTAAGGTGCATCTTAGAAGGGTACAAGTGAAAATTACTAAATGTAGAATATAAATGTCTTCATATAGTGACTAAAAGGCTATGAAGGCTATGTTAAATAGTTCGATGAAAATATTTCAGATTGTATATGAAGTCAACACATTGTGCCCCATGATTGCACCAATGTACACAATTATGATTTAATAAAAAATAAATAAATAAATAAAAATCACAAGGCAAAAGAGAAAGCAATTATACTGTAGTTAATATGTTAGCATAGCAGTATTCCCAGATAGTTTTTCTGTGTGTTGGGAGGTTGGGCTTTGGGGGAGCAGAGTTAATACTTTGCATGAAATATCTTATTTTATAACAGTGAGATTGCTTTCTCTTTTGTCTTGTGATGAACTCCTTTTTGTTACTTTTGTTATTGTTGATGCTGTTTTTCATTTTTGAGACAGAGGCTCATTCTGTTGCCTTAGGTAGAGTACCATGGCATCATAGCTCACAGCAACCTCAAATGGGCTCAGGTGATTCTATTGCCTCAGCCTCCCAGGAGCTGGGACTACAGTCGCCTGCCACAACAACCAGCTGTTTTTAGAGATGGGATTTCACTCTTGCCAGGCTGGTTTCCGGACTCCTGAACTCAAGTGATCCACCTGCCTCCGTCTCCTAGAGTACTAGGATTACAGGCATGAGATACCACACCCAGCCTTTGATATTTTTAACTTTTTTGAAGAGTTCATATTTATTCTTTCTTTTTTTTCTTGTATGTGTGTGTGTGTGTGTGAAAAACAATGCTATCTGACTAAAAACTTTTACTCTTCCTTTAGCATTTGTATGGCTTGACTCCTTTTTCCTCACTTATTATTATCGCATTACTAGGTATTACCTCCAGTAAAATGATGAATAGAAGTCATGAAAGAGGATCTGTGTCATGTTCCTGATATTAGGGAGAGGTAATGCTATCTTTCATCTTTCTAGGCATTGTCACTGGCAATTTTTCACCGATGCTCATTATCATCTTGAAGAATATCTCTACTATTCCTGCTTTGCAGAAGGTTTTTAAAAGAAATAGATATTAAGAAGTATTGGCAAGGATTAAGAAAATGGGAATGTTCAAATATTGCTGATGGGAAAATAGAAGAGTAAAGTATTTTTAAAACTTTAAATTGATTATTTTCTTAGTCAGCTAAAAATAGACCTATCTCAAGACCAGAAAATTGGCTTGGTGCCCATTGCTCAGTGGTTAGGGCGCCAGCCACATACATTGAAACAAACAGGTTCAAACCTGGCCAGGGCCTGCTAAATAACAATGATAATTGCTACAAAAAAATAATAGCCTGGTGAGGTGGCGGGCACCTGTAGTCACAGCTACTGGGGAGGCTGAGGCAAGAGAATGACTTAAGCCCAAGAGTTAGAGGATACTGTGAACTGTGACACCAAAGTACTCTACCGAGGGTGACATAGTGAGACTCTGTCTCAAAAAAAAAAAAAAAGAAGAAAAGAAAAGAAAGACCAAGAAATGCATACTTATGTATCTCTCCAAGAAAAATGAAACATTCTTTCACACATACTTGTGCAATAATATTCATACCAACATTATTCATAATGGTTAAAAGAGGAAGCAAACTAAATGCCCATCCACTGGCAAACAGATAAACAAAATATGGCTTCCCATGCAATGACATTCAGCTATAGAAAAGAATGCAGAAATGTGTATCATGACACGGATGAATTTCAAAAACATTTTTGCTTAGTAGAAGAAAAAAGAGCTTGAACAGCACATATGGGGGTATTATTTCATTTATTTGAAATACCCAGAAAAGCCAATGCCATAGAGACAGAAAATGAATTAATGTTTTCCCAGCAATGATTAATGTTATCCCATGGATAGGAATGGAGGTGGTTACAAGGAAATGTTCTAACATCAGATTGAAGGTGACAGTTGTCCAACTTTGTAAATATATTAAAATTATTTGTTGTATATACTTAGGGATGTGATTATTATAGTATGTAACGAATACCTCAATAAAAATATTTAAAATGTAGAACTACTAATTTGGATGAGGTAATTTGAAAATGTAAAAGATATAAAAGCAGGGAAAATAATTAGCATTTCCTTTTCTGAGTTTACAGTATAGTATGTAGTGACAGATATATAAGCAAAACGATATATTTAAATGCCAAGTTGATGTACTAATTATTTTAATTAATATAATCAATTCATTGATTAAAAAAATATTTCTGTACTGAGTGATGAATTTGTGACCATTTTGAAAATTTCTCTACTTTCATTAATCATACTATTTCTCTGTGTGTGTGTGTGTGTGTGTGTGTGTGTGTGTGTATATATATATTTTTTTTTTTTTGAAACAGTATCACTCTGTTGCCCTGGGGTTGAATGCCATGGGGTCATAACTCACAGAGACCTCAATTTCTAGAGCACATGTGATCTTCTTGCCTACACCTCCTGAATAGCTGGAAAGTTTTTCTATTTTTAGTAGAGGCACATATATCACTCTTGCTCAGGCTGGTCTGGAACTGCTGACTTCAGGAGTTCCACCTGCTCGGCCTCCCAGGGGGCTAGGATTACAGGTGTAAGGCAACGTGCCCAACCTTTATTCTTCGTCTAGACATACAAGGAAGAAAATCAGAAGATAAACATTGAGAAGTTGTATTCAGATATCCCCAAATGGATATTTGCAAAAGAATTAAAAGTAGAATTTAATTGTCAATTGCCATACTCTAAATGTTTGAGATCCCGTATTTATATGTTGAAACCTAATCCTCAATGTGTTGTTGTTAGGAGCAGGTTGTTAAGTGATTAGGTCATGAGGAGGGACTCTCATGAATGGGATTAGTGCCTTGATGAGCATTTAAAGAGACAAGAGCTATTCTCTCCCACCAATAGAGGCCACAAGTTACCATGTATAGTCTGCAACCAAGCCCTCAACCAGACACAGATTTTGCTGGTGCATCAATCCCTAACATTTTTGGTTCCAAAACTGTGGTAAAGAAATATGTCTTGTTTATAAACTATTCAGTTTATGATATTTTGTTAGACAGCAAAATGAAATAAGACATCCATGTTTCTCAATTATAGTAATGGGTGAAGAACTTTTCAGACTCATGGCATTATAAAATCTTTCTAACAGCATAACTATTCATCCAGAAGTATTAAAATAATAACTTGTAAACAACAATTTGTGTTGGAGAATTTCTTTTTAAGTTCACGATAAAATTTCTTTGTTTAAAATGTGCCTTAACGTTTGTTATGCGTAAATATTGACTCTGAACACAAGTTCGGTATGCTAATTGTTTTTCCATGTTGGTTTTTCCATGTTGGCTCTTGAATCTAACTGCTGATGCATATAAATTAGGCAAATTATTCTTTGAAACTAATTGTCCTATAGTACTTAACTACACTACTACATAATGCATCATGTGTTTATATCACAAAATATAATATGTAAATATATTCCAAAATTATGTAATTATTCATTCATTTGTTCATTCTTTTTTTTTTTTCATTCACGGCATTTTTTTTTTTTTTGAGAAAGAGATTAACTATGTGCCCCAGGCTTGAGTATTGTGGCATCATCCTCACTCATAGCAACTTCAAAGTCCTGGGTTCAAGTGATCCTCCTGCCTCAGCCTCTACAGAGGCTGAGACTACAGGTACCTGATGCCAAGCTAATTTTTCTGTTTTTAGTAGAGTTGGGTCTTACTCTTGCTCATGCTCTTCTCGAACTCTCGAGCTCAAGTGATCTTCCTGCCTCAGCTTCCCGGAGTGCAGGATTGCAGGTGGGAACTATCTCACCTGGCCATATTCATTTCATTTACTTGATGTAGCTAGTGTTTACAGTGTTTTAAACACTTGCTTTTCCATAACATTCAATATTCAACTTTAAACAGGTCACTGATCATTAACCTTCTGTTTATCTACTAAAAAGGTTAATGTTTAAATAGTCTCTAACATAGTATTTCAATGATATCACAATGAATTTTTAGAGTGATATATGTCTCATATGTTTTGATAATATATTGTAAGAAGAAAATATCTACTAATGCAAGGTGGGAGTTTTAACATTTTTTTTTTCTGATTTGATACCAGAATTTTTTTTTTACTCTAAAATAAATATGTATTATTTTAAGAAAAACTATATGTACACATGTAAACACATATATATATTTAAAAAACTACATTACATATTAAACTATTTATATAGACAGGAGAGAGATAGAGAGGAGAAACATCTCACAGAGAGTTCAGATGGTTTTCTTTAAAACATGTTAGGTCTCTACCTCTACTCAAAAAAAGCTCCAATTGCTTCCCATTGCAGTCAGAATAAAATCTAGTACTAGTCATATGACATGGAACTATCTTCTGCACTTCTCCCCCTTTGTTGCTTTTCATATTCACTCATCTACTTGTTACTACTCAAAACAAAATATGTGGTTGTAACAACTTCCAGTTGTTGCTATCTTAGAAATGCAGCCACACATATTTACATGGTTCACTATGGACTTTCCTGAGGATTCTAAATATATTAATTAACATAAATTCTGTTTGCTTCTCCTCTCTTCTCAACATATTCTTTATTTTTGTTTGTGTATTTGTTTTTTGTATCTCACGAACAATATGGCATAGTCACCTGTGCGCATAGGTAGGTAGTTTGTAGGCAGAAGCTTTATTGCTGTATTGCTACAAGATAGTGGGTCATCAGGCTAAAAAAGCATCAGACCTTTGGTCTGGGAAGCACTCCTGTCAAAGAAGCAAATTCAGGTGTCTCAGTGTCATTTGCTATTTGAAATGGTGCAATGCTGTGACTATTCATTAAGATGAAAATTTTCCGGACAGTTGAATTGTTTTATGGACAAACTATATTCTTAGAAAAAATTTTGTTGTTATTAGATACCTACTTCTAGCAAATAACTGTTTAATTCTTTTTTCAGAGAGTGGTTGTTATTTAAAGGGGATTCTACTATAACCTACTCAGTTTACTCAGACTAGTTCAAAACTCTATGTTTAACTATTCTGCTTGTCCTTGTAGGCAAGAATCATATGCTTTATTTCAGAGAGAGACAGAAAGAGAGAGAAAGCAAGAATGGAAAAGCCAAAATAAACTCTGCATGGTGCCTTATTAATTTTTAAGGAGCTTATTTTTTTTCCCATTTTTTAAAGCTCCTGCTGGTCTGTAACTTAAAAACTAAGCCCTAGTCTATAGAACCTATCAGTGTAACTTTGCTGCAATCTGAAATTTTATTTCACTGGGTTAATGTGCTTACCAGGATTTAAAAGAAAAAACCATTTGGTTAATTAAAACACAGAGTCTTCTTTTAGCTGTTAGCTGATAACAAAGTGCTATTTGATTTTGTGTATTTATTTTCTCCTGGGCTTTCAATTGAACTAAAATGACCTCCACAGTGTCTGTAATGGAATGAAGGCAATTGTTGTATATTGTTTAAAGTAAATTAGAGTGCTTTCTCCAATTTATCCCTAAGACTGGTATTGGTATCCTTAAGGTCTTTTAAACTCAAGTTTCTGCTATCTGTGCCTAATAATTTTGATGTTGTTTTAGAATAGTCTTCCTTTATAATACATAAAGTCCTCTGGTATTATTTCAAATATTATTTCATGACTCTTGCTGTAATTTGTCCACTACATATGTATTTTTCTAATTCACACGATACTTTAAAAGCCCTATTCTTATGATAGCAACACAATCCCTCTTTCTATAGGTTGGGGTAAGCAAAAGTAGTAAATTGTAATAAACTTACATTCCTGTGTGATTTTACAGGCATTTCATATCTATGAACAGTGTAGTAACTCCACTAGTGGTACACAGGAAAGAGTCTTTTAGTCAAGTTTGGAAATAACCAAACAAAATGCCTAAGTGTTCTACAATTGTTCTATTCTAATGTTTTTTTTTCAGGGGAGCCTTTCTCTGGATATGCAAAGGGGCCTTCAATTTGAGAACAAAATGTCCCAATTGTCTATGTCTGTTCAATGGAACTGTCTTATACTATCTCAATATATTTGAGAAATCCATGAAGGAAGGACAAACTGAATAAAACACTTGTGGAGGATATGACCTGACTTATATGCAATGGCCTTGGGCTCTAATTCTGTAACTGGATTGATTTAAGAAAATATATATGAACTATACCATTTTCCAAACTAGTGTATCAGTTGATATTTCTGGAGATGTGAATATGGTTAAACTATAAAAATTTCGACATTTCTTTTAATTCAATACAATGAATATTTAACTGAAATTTCAAGTTATTTTTAAACTATTTTAAAAAGATTAGATATAATATAGGTTTAAACTTAATTTGCTATATGTAAACTATTTTATATAGTCGAAAGTTTCTAGAATGTTAGGTGACTCATTCTCATTAGTGTGGCAGTCTTTATTGATGTTTCATGTAATTTATTCAAGTGGGAAAGTGAAAAGCAATATGTGGTTGCTAAGGAGAAATTGAGCATGATGGCACGGTGAATAGAAATTTCACTGTTGTACAATGTCTGATATTAAGTTCACAAACTTATCTTAGAGAAAGGGTTGCATACCTCATTGCTAAATATTACTATGTTCACCTTTGAAGTGCTCCCCTTGGGTAGCCATGCTCTGACCCCAGTGCCCAGTCCACCCTTCCAAGCCATTTTGTCATCTTCCCCACCCCCTTTCAAAATATTTCTTGTTCTGGGGACAATTTCCATTGTTTTTTTTTTTTTTTTTTGAAATAAATCATAGAGGTGTAAGTTAGTGCAAAAATTGGGTACAATGAAGCCATGTGCTGGCTTCATTTATAATCTGAAATACTTTTCATCAAACTGTTCAACATAGCCTTCATGGCATTTTCTTAGTTATTGTGTGAAAACATTTGTTCTTCCATGACTTAGCAATTATGAATTAGGCTGCAACTTCCAAGCCATTTTGGATCTCTTTTTCTGGAAGGGCCATCAGAGATGATGCCATATTACTCTTCATGTCCTGAATACCACTAAAATGTCTTCCTTTCAATATTTATTTTACCATCTGGTGAAGAAAAAAGTCATTGGGGACATGATCAGATGAGTAAGGATGGTGTTCTATTACAGTGATTTGTTTACTGGCTAAAACCCCCCTCATGGATGGTGCCATGTGAGCTGGTGCATTATGATCTAAGAGCTGTATCTTTCTCATGCCAAGATTTTCAGTTAAGATTATTCAATCTCTCTATTAATGTTTTCTGGTCTGCTATAATTCAAACAGTTGAAAATTTTGATGCACAATTTGACAAATATTTGCAATATTTTTGTCAGTTCTACTCATTAGTGACTTCCTTGACCTCTTTTCATCAGTGATGTTTCTCTCCCATCAAAAAAGATGAATTTCTTTGTACACTGTCTTTTTCTTCATGGCATTATTCCTATAAATTTGGACTAACATGTCCCTGATTTCACTTCCACTCTTGCCTAGTTTAATAAGAAATTTAATGTTTGGTTGTTGCTCTGATTTGAGCTCCAACAATGTCACAATAGCACACACAAAAAAAACAATAATAAACATGTGTAAGCTAGATAGCACCACATGTTGATACCAGCACAGCTATGAGTCACTAATATACCCAGGTTACGAAATCTTACTGAGAGGTTTGTACGGTCCTGTGAACATAAGAGCACTGTGGAAAGTTCCTGAATTTAATTGTCAGCCTCTGTGTTATACCAGGGAGCCAAGGTAATTTGCACACACACAGACTACTTAGCAAAGGGTATTTGAGACGATGTACCTGAGCGTATAGATGTTATATAGTTATGATAAAATCTGGTTTTGGAGCAAAGTACAAAGACGAGAAAAATCAGTATTTTTTCTTACGTCTGAGAGGGAGACATTTTTCAGTAGGGAACCAACAATTTTGGTAGGAGTTATTCACAGGGTTCAGTAAGATTTTTTGTCAATTACAGAACATAGAATATTAGAAAGAATATATATTTTCTTATGAATCAAATGATTATTTTTATGAATCAATTTTTATTTTTCACTCAGTTGTAAAAGAGTGTTAGTCTTCAAGTACCAATTTAGGGGAAAAAAGAGGCAGTTCATTTAGGAATAACACAGCTCACAGGGGACCACATGCAAACATTAGCTTCCTAAGAAGAGCTTTAGCTGACTGCCAGAGCTCTTTAGGGCTGCTTTGAGTGTTTGTGTCTCTAATCTTCCACTGGCATTTGAGGTCAAGATAATGTAAAGGACTCTGAACATATTTTGATTTTCTAAAAATAATAAAATCAATAGATCTTAAATGCTTAATGAAACAGAACACAAATTTTCCTTTGAATAAGAAAAAGGACTAATGACCTGGATATGTTTCAGCTGGTAGCAAACTCATATTTATGTATTTTATCTTTAAACTGACATAGGGCAGTAAATAAAATTTAATTAAAACTAAAAAAACTTATAAAAATAAACTGAGTGATTATAATGTGAATCTTTCCAAAAGTCACATTTTGACTTCTTATTTACTGCAAACAAAAATTAGTGTAACACATGTCTATTATAATTAATACCCATTTATAAAGAGATTAAAAAGAGCAAACTTTAGTGCATTTCATACAATAAAAGTTTCCTTGAATACAAACTACTTTGTAATAGAATATGAATGGAAAACATAGCATGTGTAGTGTGTATAATTGGTTTTTTCATTTGTTTTTATTTGCATATATTCATGGTGCATAAATGCAATTTTGCTACATTAATATGTTGTATAATATAATCACTTTTTAAAGAAAGCAAAATAAACAAAAACATTTCTATGAAGAGTAAATGCTTGGTTGAGTAATAACATTTTATATTATAGCCGGCTATTCAAAAATAAGTTAGACTAAACAGTGTGTTTCATTAAAGTTAGGAAATTTAGACCTCACAGAGAGAATAGGTGTAGCTTTGTCTTCCCTCTGTGAGGCCTAAGTTTCCTAACTTTAATGAAAGACATTGTTCATAGCTTGTTGACAGGATTTTTGAACACATCTAATACTGATATTTATTTTAATTAATCACCAAAACTATTCTTAATATTATAAATAAAAATATCTCATTGGTTTAGAAATAAGATATGAAGTTAAATAATGAAATATCTCTTTGGGGTAGGGTGATATTTTTATTATTACATATAAAATATTATTAAATGATATATTCTTAATAAGAAGTGAAATTATTTGGGAATATCTTTTATTACAATAAAAATTTTAAACATAATAAAGTATTTGTGTTAGTGTAAGAAAAAATATCATGTAACTTTCACTTTATTGACTGGAATTATTTAGTTTCAATATATATAGGAGCTGTGGTGTATGTAGTGACAAATTTCATGAACTTATTTGTTTAGTGACAGAGGGTATTTTTAGTACGAGAAGACTTTTTGCTGGGAAATATTAGTGATACTAAAGAGAAATTTCTCATTTTTGTAAGGATGGATTATTAGTTTATTAAGAAAGCAGATGCATTTCAAATGTGCCCCAAATAAAACCTTTGAAATTAAGTATGTTGGCTCAAATAATTAAGAAAAGAAGACAAATATTGAAATTTATTTATAAGTATGACCATATTAAAAGTTTGGTAGGTGAGGCAAACAATTTGAAAAAGTTTTTAGTTATTTTTTGAGAATCTTAATAATAAATTGATTAAATTTGGAGCAAATAACATTTTATGCTTAATCAACATTAGATTTTGTGTATTAACTGAACTTCATTCATGAGACTTTATTGCTTATATTGATCTGATTTAATAGCTGATACTGTTGTTGTGTGATCTATGAAAAATAATTAATAGTAGAATATGAAATACATTAAATAGAAATCTGCCTCGAGGTGACCTTAACTATTTAAATAAATATACAGCTAATTGTTCCTCTTTGCCTACGTTCACTGATTTTGGGGGGTTGACTCTAATATAGAATCTAGGTTATGAACACTGCATTGGATTAAATATGTATGATGAGTTAAAGATGGCTACAAATCCTTTGACAACCATTAACAGGTAGAATATATTTTCTTTCTTTTGTATTTTCTTCTTATTTTGATTATATCAAAATATTGAGGGACTACAAATGTTTTCATTTTATGGCTACACTGTATAATGCTAAAGTCAGAGTTTTCAGTGTGCCCATCATCAGGGTAGGTAAGTTTTATCCCTCACCCCTTTCCAACCTTCTCACTTCTTGGTTTTCAGTGTACTAAAATCAAATATTTCTCCAACAAGCCTTGATCTTCTTTATTAGAAAGTAGTATTATAAATTATCTACTGAGTGGTATGTGCGTTCCTTGCTTTTAGAATGTCATTGCTTATGGACTCTTTCATCTGTCAGAGTAAAGAATATTTGTGTGATATGTGTGTGTATTTCATCTATCTATCTATCCATCTATCTATCTATCTATCTATCTATCTTTCTATCTATCTATACTATTCCATTCATATATGGGTATACGCATATAGCCATGTGTGTGTGTGTGTGTGTGTATATATATATATATATATATAATATATGTATCTATTATACATATATACATGTATATATTTATATTATATATATATATAGTACAGAAATCTATAAATGCAATGCAATCACATAGGAATAAACATACACATACACTTATGAGTCCATGCAACACTAGGCAAATCTAACTAAGATGAGTGCATTATATCAATATGAATATCCAGGATGTGATATTGAACTTAACTCTTTGCAAAATGTTTCTATTGGGGAAATAAGATGAAAAGAACTTTTTATTTATTGTTTGTTACAAATACATATAAATTTAAAACAATTCACTTTAAAAAATGTCCATGAAAAATACGGAAAGAAAGGCATCCTACGTCTTTAGAAACATCTTGACAAAGACCCTTTCCCCTTAATAGATGGTGATATTTTTACAAATGAAAAGTGTTCAAAAGTTAACACCGAGCTGGCTAAAGCACAGAAACTGAGAGTTCAGTACAGAAAAGAATAAACTTAACCATTAAATCTACCAAAATATTATTAAAGTCATTTTTGACCAAATAAAATGTCTAGGGTACACACCAAAATAATTACACTCTATGTGTACAGAAAAAAAGTTGGACAACTGAAATTTGAATAATAAAATAAGATTAATATGAAGAAGATGAGTAAGGAGGAACAAAATATTAAAGAATATATTGGAAAAATAAATAGCAAGAAATTAGATTTAAATAGATATATACCAGAAAATGTTTTACATGTAAAATTTCTGAACTTTACATAAAGTAAACAAATTACCAAAATACATTAATGAGAATATAGACCACATATCATGTATAAATAACACATTTGTTTATAATATTAGGATATAGCAAAATTGAAATAAAAGGTATAGAAAAATATTTATACTGTTAACGTTACCCACCAAAAATCAGGGATGGCTATCTAAACATCAAGGAAAATATTTAGATAAAGTATCTTACAAAAGAGATGGTAGCGATATGTTCTAATGATTGAAAATATTATCTCTATAACAAATAAAATAACCATAAATTTTTATACACTTAATAACAGTTCTTTTCAGAAATAAGATAAGACAGAACTAAATGCTGAAAAAATTCACCATTGGTTGGCCATGGTGACTCATGTCTATAATTCTAGCACTCCAGGGGGTTGAGGTAGGAGGATCATTTGAGATCAGGCGTTAGGGACTAGCCTGAGTAAAACAAGTCCCCTCTCTCTACTAGAAACAGAAAAATTAGCCAGAGGTGGAGGCACATGATTATACTCCTAACTACTAGGGAAGCTGAGGCAGGAGGATTGCTTAAGTTCAGGAATTTGGGGTTGCTGAAAGCTAGGCTGAGGCCATGTTACCCTAGCTCAGGTGATAGAAGGAGACACTGTCTAAATAAATAAATAAATAAAAATAAACAAACAGAGTGGAGCCTGTGGCTCAGTGAGTAAGGCGCCGGCCCCATGTACTGAGGGTGGAGGGTTCAAACCCAGCCCCAGCCAAACTGCAACAACTAAAATAAATAAATAAATAAATAAATAAAAACAACTAAAATTTTAGCAAATCTTTCTTAGTAACTGATAAAACAAGCAAAGAAATCATTTAAAATAGAAACTTAAATAACACTTAAGTGCTGCTGTATTTAAGGTATGTAGAACACTGTATTCAACATTTGCAAAATGTTGTCTTTTCTAGTACACACTGAAATTACCACGCTTAGCTATCGGGCACGGAGCAACCAACACTAAAGCTTTGAAATAATTTGGATGTGTGTTCTCTGACATGTGGAATCTGGTGATAATACATGATAGATAATACTAAAAAAATCTTCAAATGTTGAAAAACCGAGCTATGCAAGTTTATATATTCCATGGATCCAAGAGGAAACAAAAATATAAGTGAGAAAATATTTTCAGTGAAATGATTATAAAATTTACAGCATTAAACCATGTGGGCACTATATGGAGTGGTGCCTAAATAAGGCTTTTGATAGCAAAACATGGGCATCAATTCAAATATCATTCATTCACAAAATACCTAAATTGAGATTTTTATACAAAGAAGAGCACCACATAAACAAACATGAATGTTAAAAAGTATATATTTAATATCACGGATAGATGTCATAGACATAAGGTTGAAGGAAAAAAGCCACACACCCCACAGCACTAATGGCATTATATTCCATGTACACCAGGTGCAAAATGGGAGAAACTATATTTTGATGTTTGAAATCAGATTAGTGGTTATTCCTAGCAATGTACTGTCCAGGGAAGCAGGTGGAAGCATTAAAAGGTTCTGGAAATGCCTTATATCTTGAAAGAAGTGATGTGGACATGGTAAACATGTGATAATTCATACATGTACTGTGAAAATTCAACAAGCTGTATTCTTAAGAGTTATGTACTTTACTATCTATAAATTCCAGCTGATAAAAACTAAAGCACTCTTACATACAATATTCCATCTTTCCACTTGATCAAATCCAATGTTGATAAGACTTTTTGTGAGACTAAGGAAATAGTAAGTCTGATGTATTACTGTTGAGAGTGTACATTGGCGCAAACATGCTGGATGAAAATTGGCAGTATATAAAAATTACACAAGTATATATAGTTTCTTTCAGCTATTTTATGCATGGGGATTTATTTTGTGGAAGTTCTTAGGCATGTAAAATGACATATGTACCATTTTATTCATTTTACCATGTTTGAAGTAGCAAAATATTGTCAGAAACCCAGATAACCAGCAAGGGAGAACTGGTTAAATAAATCATGGTATTTCTACAAGTGTAATAACATATACTGCAAAAGAAAACAATGAGGAAACACCATGGAAAATACAGAATTTTCTCTAAGACATATGGTTAGTCAAAAACCTATGGAGAAAACAGAGTATCTAGTTCCTTATTTTTTTAAATAAAAATGATTGAAGATAAAAATTTATTTCTAGATTAGCTTCTATAAATATTAATTAACACTGAAATACCACAAAAGAATTTATCTGTGAAGGACATCATTTCAATATGAAGAATATATTTAATGATGTGAATTTATTTCCTATTCAAATAAATATGTATTTTTTTAATATAAGTAATCAATCAGTTAAATCAATTTGAGATGTCAGCTCATAAAATAAGTTAAAAGAAAATCATTTTTAATTATAAAATGATTCTTTACAATTATTATCAAGATTATTTAACTAATAGGAAACACTCAAATATATTCAAACATATTTTACATGAAACCAGAGGAAACTGTCCAGGACATAAGTGCTATTTCCAAACATAACATGCATAAAATACTGCAAAAAATTCTAGCTATTGCATACAGTGGCAATAATATGGCAACGGGAGAAATCTCCACTTAATATTGATAAAAATCATTGCATTTTCTCCCTTAAAATCTCCAAATAGAGCTTCAGAATTCCTTTCAACATATAAATTTATACTGAACTTACTATGAAAATAAAAATATTTTACATTAAAGATACAGTTAATAGAGACGATATCTTCACACAGGGATTGATAGATATTTGTTTCTATGTGATTTGACATTCTTTTTTTGGCTGGGGCTAGGTTTGAACCTGCCACCCACTCCTTTGAGCCACAGGTGCTGCCTCCATGATTTGACATTATTAATCTTAGATTTAGGGTGTTACATTCCTTTTCCCATTCCTCAGACACTTGATTAGGGCAGCTGCATCCACTGAGCAGTTTCTCCCCTACCATAATGGACAGCAAGATCAGAAATCAACCCATGCTTTATCCTTCAAGTTTTCTGTCCATGGTTTATGGTTGCAGAAAAAAAAATGATGTCATTTCTTTTTTTTTTTTTTCACACAACGTTGTCATTTACTGCCCAAAATTTACTTTCATGAAAGTGCTTTGGCATAATTTATGATAGTAGAGATTCAATGTTTGAGAACAGAGATACAGAAAGTCATATAAGGACTAAGAAATATAATTAGTTCTGGAGTTATTTTAGAATTATTTATATTGAAGCATAATTTGCAGGCAGTATACAAACCTTGAATGTATAGGCACATTAGCACATTTAACCACCACCCAAGTCAAGATGTTGAATGCTGAATGCATTAATTATTCTAAAAGTCCTTCAAACCCCTTCTAAGTCAAGAGCTACTACATGATTAACTATATTCTGTTTTTTATTATATCACTTAATTTATCATCTTTTTTCTTGAGAGATGACTATTCATTGAGGATTCTATCTGTAATTGATGGAGGGAGTCAAAGAAAGATTAAAACAAAGAGAAAAGTGGACCTATGGTTTCTGTATAGACATGCACAAAAGTAGAGGAAAAAGTTCCCATATTTATAAGATAAAACTGCACAGTAGCAAATTAAGGGCTTTTTGTGAAAATCCTCAGAGGAACAAGTTCACAATACTGATAGTCATCTAAAATCTGGAGAGAGACAGATTCTGTTAGACATAGGCCCTAAGCTTTCACTGTTGGATTTCTTATAGACTAAAAATGACATTAGCTAGAAATCATGAGAAATTGCTACAGGCTTAGTATAAACCAGAGTGAGAATGGGAAGCTCCTGGGAAAGGCAGTCAGAAGGGATTGCTATCATTTCACAAGCTCTTCTCCAGGACCTCACATGGAAGACAGGAGAGAATTCAGAGAAAAATTCTGGCCGACCAAGCTGAAATGAAGAGCAGCCACTGCAAAACGTACCCCATAGCTCTGTATTTGCAGGAGGAAAGTAGTTCACCTTACCAATGCTGTGTTGGGATGTTCACCCTGATATATTTGCCCAGTTTCTCAAAAGGAGAAAACACCATACCCTGCTGAGTGAAATTTTATAAGGCAATAGACAGAGAACCATGGTGGACGCCTGGAGCAGCCCAGGGAAGGGGCGTATACTCTAAGGGAGACTGACAATTAGGAATGAGGATTGTCACAAAAGGAAGACTCACACAAAACTAAGATGGAAACAAGTAAAGCAGAGAAATTTGAAGACTTTCATGACCACAGCAAAAAGAAACCTCAGTACTGGTAATGATAACAAAAGTGATGGTCAGGGTTGGCGCCCATGCCTCAGTGGTTAGGGCGACAGCCACATACACCGAGGCTGGCAGGTTCGAACCTGGCCTGGGCCTGCCAAACAACGACAACTGCAACAACAACAAAAAATAGTGGGCACCTGTAGTCCCAGCCATTGGGAGGCTGAGGCAAGAAAATCGCTTAAACCCAAGGTTTTGAGGTTGCTGTGAGCTGTGACATCACACCACTCTACCAAGGGTGACATAGTGAGACTCTTTCTGAAAAAAAAAAAAAAAGAGTGAAGGTCAAACACAGCTATACTCCTAGCTAGATTAATATTTGTCCCCATAGTAAAGACCTATGTACCTCAAAATCTACTAAACAGTATAGTATCTCTGGCTTTCAACAATAACAACAAGAATTATATGAAAAGCAAAGGGAAAGGCATAATTAGAGGTTCTGCAGATCAACTTAACATCATCAGTAATAAGTCATCTTGACATGTATTACATGATCTCATAAGGTAAGAAGAGTATGTTATCTCTTTAGTACCCTCTTCACCACCCCCAACACCAATGTAATCATGAGAAATAGAAACACAAATTAAGAGACCTTCTACTTGATATCTGCTTAAGACTCTTCAAAACTGCTAAGGTTATGAGAAAGAAAGGCTGATAAATTATCACAAATCTCAAGAGACAAAGGGGGCATGATAAAGTATCAGAAGTTTGCTGGATGGAGTCAAATAAAAACATAAATTATTAGTGAATAAACATAGGAATGCTCAGTTCTTTACATATGAGTAAAAACCAAGCAAATCCAATCAATGTATGCCTCACTGGAAATAAAAAATTTCTCAAATTTATTCTCTTTTCTCATCATAAATAATTTAAAAACACTTCCCATGATCTACAAGAGAAATAAATAGTGCAAAGACACATTTATTGACCTTCACCACAAATACAAAGGTATGCAATTTTATATTCCATTACCATGCTACTGGTGATTATTTGTCATTAAGTGTAGCAGGAAAAAATGGTTTATGGCTAAATATCATTTCCCTTTGCAAGACAAAATGTAGGAAGGTAGAAAATCCAGAAATAGAATTTAAAAAGTAGGCAGGTTAAAATCATTATTTATTAAAGATATTCCTTTTTTAGAGAGGTATGAACTATTAATTAACATTCATGGCTTTCTCTGGAATAGATTCAGAAAAAAAAATAGCCACAACCCATTCCAGTATTCTAGCTGTATTGCTGTTGATGTAGTTTAGAAGAAATATGATGCCTACTGGTTTACTTAGCTACTTATAACATGTTGGGGTCCTGCCTCAGGAGCAGGGTCACCTGAGACCTGTGGAAACTGGCAGTGACTAACTAAAGAAATATAGAATTAAAACGTAGGTAAAGAAAGAGACATGAGAAATAGAGTAGAATTAAAGGTGGGAACTCAAGGGTCCATTTCCCACTTGTGGGCTTCTGGCAATGGCCCAGAGTGTTTGCTCCACTCCGATTTCACTGAAGTCTATTTGTCCAGATGATAAGATGAGGGAGGGGACAAAGACACCAGCAGTTTCTCTGAGTGAGCACACCAGCTCCTGTTGTTATTATTATTAACCTTAAGGGTAGCCTTGAGAAATCGGAAATCTGAGCCTTGTATTGGGAGAGCCTCCTGCTGAGATCACACACACAGATTTCTAGGGAGGTGTTAAACTCTGCTACTTCTTTATGGAGTAAAACGCCACTGGCATTAATCTCCTCTGAGAAGTCCATGGGAGGGAGGCATTTTCCTCCCATCACCACCACAGAGGATCTTCCTCTGTGATAAGGGATAGAAGCTCCTCTACCCATATCTCAGGGTTCGAGAAACTCCCTTGATCTCTGCCCCAGGAAAATGCAAATCTCCACAATGGGTATCTGCTTTACCTATTTAATGGGCAGGAAACCTCCCCCCAAAATGTTGTATCTTTTGCTAGATCTTGCCCATAGTCTCTTCTATGGCCACTATTTTCCTGAGAGTGCTCACAGACCCAGTAGGGTGTTTGTAAGCTATATCCCCAACAGGCTAGAATTTCAGAAAAGGCAAGAAGCTTGCTAGCAATGGCTAGTTCAAATGTAAACTAGCTGATTTTTCTTTGTTTCAAATCACTCAGCTAACTTTTTAGTTTTCCTCTTTTTCTGGGGGTGTTTCCCTGGCCAAGAATGGGGTCTATTCTCCCAGCATAACATAATCAATACAATGAAGGATTTATAAGAATTTATTAATAATAATGTATGTTTGAGTCTCTTCTTTAGTATTTAGTTATGGGTAAAAATATATACATAGCTAAAATACATTTATATACACATAATTGTTTATGTTGGTGCATATGTGTGCCAGTGTAAATTTTTCAAAAAAGAAGGCAGTGAATTGAAATTGACATTGTAGGAAATAAACTCTACTTAATGCTCATATAAAAATTACAAATCCAGTTGTAATATAAAAATATCTTAGAGCTTCCTTAGGCATAATTATCTTATGTACCAATGTCACCCTTGAGGATTGCTGAAGAAAACTAAACTTTGAAAAAAGGATTTTTTACAGGGGTTCATGGACTGGAACCATCTTTATTGTGTGTGGCTTGATGACCTTTCTGGAACTTTTTTTTTTTTTTTTTTTTTTTTTTGGTGGCAGCCGTCAGGCGCCTAAGCCCGTTGAGCCACAGGCGCCAAGCCAGGGCTAAATGATTTTGAAAGTCACTTACAACTTAACAAAAGTAACTCATCCTTTTCAATGAATTTTGTTATAATGAAATAACAAAATTTTGTTATACATTCTTATCTTTAGGTTTTTCCTAAAATTAAGCTTGATTGTAGTTGAGAGCACAAATGATTAAAATTGGATTTTTGATTGCTGTGAATGCCAGCATATATCAATAGTTGTTCCACTTGCATATTCTATCAGGCAATGGTTCTAAGAAAGTGGTTTTCCTTCTTGACATCTAATTAATGCACATATAGTTCAGGGTGGATGTGCTAGTCATTCAATCAGTTCTAGGCTTCTAAGATTAGAGGTAGAACACACACCAATCTGCCTGGACCCCATGGAATAACTAAGCTAAGTTCTGGTGTATCACTAGCTCCTCTGTGGTAGCTCCTTTGTTCCATTTGTTACCTACTGAATGAAGCAAATTTTTTTAGTATAATTTGAATTTAAACTTTTAAGGGCTACTAACCTCTCTCTGGTAAGACATTTTTTTCCATTTAATGGAAGTAAAGTAAATATTACTAATATTTGGGCAGCGCCTGTGGCTCAGTGAGTAGGGTGCCAGGCCCATATACTGAGGGTGACAGGTTCAAACTAAGCCCTGGCCAAACTGCAACAACAACAAAAATATATATATATATTACTAATATTTATTTACTTTACTAATAGTAAAGTAAATAGTACTAATGAATGAAGTAATATTTAGCAGAAGTTGAATTTAAACTTAGTGCTGTGGCGTCACAACTCACAACAACCTCCAGCTCTTGGGCTTAGGCTATTGTCTTGCCGCAGCCTCCGGAGTAGCTGGGACTACAGGTGCCCACCATGACGCCTGGCTATTTTTTTGTTGCAGTTTGTCTGGGGACAGGTTTGAACCCACGACCCTCAGTATATGGGGCCAGCGCCCTACTCACTGAGCCATAGGCACCACCCTGAATTTAAACTTGTATGGACTGCCTTCTTCAATGTCAGATTATGGTGAACAAGTGTATGTCAGATTATGGTGAACAAGTGTATACCATTCATGATTTTGATTTTTTGGATTTCTTAGTCTTTTATTTCTAACTAGCATAGTTGTAATTATTTTTACCATCCTTACTCTTGCAATGCTAAGAAACATTAGTTAGCCTCCTATTTAAGGTGCGAGGAAGATTACATTTATGACTTTAAATGTTAACTACTTGTAGCTCATCAGACAACATAACGAAGACGTTTTAGAATACAAAAGAAGAAATGGATTGGAATAAACTTTCGAAATACTAATACAGTAAGTATACAATTTTGGAGGATGAATAGTTTATAAACATTAACTTGACCGCTTTTTAAATACCGTAAACAAAACTGTAAATTTTTTTTTTTTGAGACAGAGCCTAAAGCTGTCACCCTGGATAGAGTGCTGTGGCAACCTCCAATTCCTGGGCTCAAGCGAGTCTCCTGCCTCCGCCTCCCACGTAGCTGGGATTACAGGCGCCCGCCACAACGCCCGGACATTTTTTAGTTGCAGCGTCCTTGTTGTTTGGCGGGCCCAGTCTGGATTCGAAC
>CAUYRH010072020.1:0-31309 GCA_963574655.1 Perodicticus potto
AAAAAAAAAAAAAAAAAAAATCAGATGCTTTACTTCTAAGAGGTCCTATGTAAATGACATTCTTGTGTGTACTATTCTAGTGTGGACACTGCCCTTGAGACTTGACACTTCATTTAGCAGCTGCCCATTAGGCAGACCCAGAAGTGAACATTATGGTCTGTTAAAGTATGTTCAAGAAGCAGAGTAAAACAATCCACTCCCTGTGAAAGTGGTGACTGTGTATGTGCACTTCGTGTTATGGACAGTATCTTTCAGTGAAAAGTTCTGAGAAATGAATTAAAATTAAAAACACTGTTCTTAAAATAAATAACACTGTTCTTTTTTTTTGAGACAGAGCCTCAAGCTGTCACCCTGGTTAGAGTGCTGTGGCATCACAGCTCACAGCAACCTCCAATTCCTGGGCTCGAGCGAGTCTCCTGCCTCTGCTTCCCAAGTAGCTGGGACTACAGTCGACCGCCACAACGCCCGGCCATTTTTTGGTTGCAGTTGTCATTGTTGGTTGGCAGCCTGGGCTGGATTCGAACCCGCCAGCTCAGGTGTACTTGGCTGGCGCCTTAGCCCGTTGAGCCACAGGCACCGAGCCAACACTGTTCTTTTATGTAACATATATTCTTGTATCAACTTGATAATGTTACATTGAAATATAAAAGTATCTGCTAGGTTTAGCAGTAGGTTGTCTTGGGTTAAAAATAAGAAATTTGGCTTGGCACCTGTGGTTTAAGCGACTAAGGCACCAGCCACATACACCTGAGCTGGCAGATTCAAATCCAGCCTGGGCCCGCCAAACAACAATGAGGGCTGCAACAAAAAAATAGCCGGGCGTTGTAGTAAGTGCCTACAGTCCTAGCTACTTGGGAAGCAGAGACAGGAGAATTGCTTGAGCCTAGGAATTGGAGGTTGCTGTGAGCTATGATGCCAGAGCACTCCACCCAGGGTGACAGCTTCAGGCTCTGTCTCAAAAAAAAAGAAAAAGAAAAAAGAAATTCAAGAGAAATACAGATTTGCAATCAAAAGCCAAGATGACATTTCTAATAATACTGTATAAAAACCTAATGTAAACTTAAGATTTCCCTATTTCTTAGTTCCAACTCCAGATAAAACAAAATGGTATACATTTTATTGAGCTAGTGAATTATTGATCAAGTACCTAAAAATCCTCTAACTTAGATTGTAATCTCTTAATTTTCCTACATTAAATGGAAATGAAAGAACAAACAGAATTTGTGTTGGTTGAGGGCCACTACCGACCAAGTAGAGTGGCAACTGCTAAGGACCCAGGGATGAAGCCAAATAACACAAGGTCTGATCTCGAGGGGTCAGCCGTGAGGAAAACAGGGAGGGAGGGAGTGTGAGCTAGAAGGCACTGTTCCAATAAGCGGTACACAGCTGTGAAATCTGTGCACTGCACCGTTTTACTTTATACACAGCCTTTAATACATACAATAAAAGTTGTAACATGCATTAACATTACTCAATGAAGAACAAATTAATGGAATTCTTTCCTTTCATTTCTATTGATACTCATCTTCCTTGGGGGGGGTCTCCCCTACTCTATCCTTTGCTTTTAACTTTGCTGCATTAATATTTGACTTTCTCATCTTCAAACGCATGCCTTTTTGGCTTCCTTAACACCCACATCTAGGTCGCTTAATTGTTCTTTTGGTACTGAACAAGTAACCGTGACCTTTATTGAAAGAGGTTGCCAGCCCGGCGCCTGTGGCTCAGCGGGCTAAGGCGCCAGCCACATACACCTGAGCTGGCGGGTTCGAATCCAGCCCGGGCCCGCCAAACAACAATGATGGCTGCAACCAAAAAATGGCTGGGCGTTGTTGCGGGCGCCTGCAGTCCCAGCTACTTGGGAGGTGGAGGCAGGAGACTCGCTTGAGTCCAGGAATTGGAGGTTGCTGTGAGCTGTGATGCCATAGCATTCTATCCAGGGTGACAGCTTGAGGCTCTGTCTCAAAAAAAAAAAAAGAAAGAGGTTGCCTTCCTTTTTTTTTTCTTTTTTCTTTTTTTTTGTTTTATTTTTGCAGTTTTTGGCCAGGGCCGTTTTGAACCCACCACCTCCAGTATATGGGGCCAGTGTCCTTCTACTTTGAGCCACAGGCATGGCCCCCTAACTTTCTATTGCCTAATTTTTTTCACCCCTAATTGCCACCCAGTAAATGAATTTCAACTCCTATTATTTCATTTACACATCTAATCCCAGAGCAGTTTCTTTCCAAAACAAACAGGACCTCTGTGCCTCTTACTGCCATTTACAAATGTGTTCTTTTACCTTCATCATTCACTTAATTTAATAATGGAGAATGCTTGGCAAATTCCATTTTTAAAATTCCAGGAGATGGCCTGAATTCCATTCCTGTATTTTCTCGTACTCAGCTGATATTTTTAATTCACTTAGACAGAAATCTTGCAGAATGGATGGGAGGTATGAGGTGGCTTTGGATTTACAGAGATTCGGGCTTCTTTACTGGCTCATGCTCTCCAAGTTGTTTGGATTTGAGATACACAGGAAGATAAGGGAAGCTGCCTAATTTTTCTAAAGTCTCATGGCTTTGAGGAAGGGCTGAATTAGACATATATATAGGGCCGTTAGCCAGCGCTAGACACTGTGCATGCCTCAATGAATAATGGCTATTTATTTAAAGAAGCCTATCTTTGGAAGAATGTGGATTTCCCCCTTCCTGTGGGAATACTCCTTCCATCCTTCCTTCTCCTCAAGTGGTCACCGTCTTCCCTTCTCACGATCTTGAAGGAACAATAGCCTCCGTTATTTCGACAACTTCACAGCGTTTTCCCCCCAGTACTGATAAATGTGGAGTGTGTTTGGAAGTAGCTGCTTTTCTGCCTTCATCTTCCTTGCTGACCTTTTTCTTCTGATTGTGCCACCAAAAGTGATGCTAATAAACAGCCCTTTGGGGGTTTCTCCTCCTTCCCTGCTGATAGCTTCAAGTCAGTCTGGCTTCTACCACCACCCCCTGTCACAAAGACTCTGCAAATGCTTCCAGCACCTGCGCCCCAGTCTCCATGTTCAACTTTCCCTGGCTGTCTCTGCCCTCAGGGCGCTCAACTCAGCACCTCCAAATCAGACTGAGAGTCTTTCCGCAAACACAGCCGTCCTCTGGCTAACACCAAACCCACCAACCCCACTGGCTGAGACAGAAAGTTCACAGCCAACATGGGTTCCTCTCTCTCCCTCTGTTTTTGCATCTCTTTAATCCATTAGTTCAGGCCCTAATCAAACCTGTTATTACTAACAGGTGTCCTGAAAGGGCCAAAGTCTCTGGGCTCCATCCTTGCTTTTCCTCCAGCATCTCATGAGCCCACAATAATGGGCTTCTACTTACTCTTCCTGCTTCTGTGTTCCAGTCCATCCAACCAGTGATAGCTTTACAAAACCTAGAAAATAATATCCAAGTTCTCAGAGGTGCATACTAAAATGCCTGCCCTAATTTGATTCGCAGCTCTGCAGCTAAAAATAATAGCAACCAGCCAAAACGCATTTAAGCAAGGGAAACATATAGGAAGCCCACAGTGGTAGTTCCTGGAATCCAAGTTTGGGAATATAATCGTGCTTCAGGAAAATTTGGAAATGACCAATTCAAGAATCTGTGCTGTCATTTCTCTTCCTCTCTGGTCTGTCCGCAGATCACCTTCCTGTCCTGTCCAGGCCGTACCGCACAGAAGGGGACTGCAGCACCTCTTATGAGCTGAATTGTGTCTCCCCCCAAAAAATACATGTTGAAGTCCTAAACCCCAATACCTCAGAAGGTGACCTTACTTGGAGATAGGGCCTTTACGGGTAATCAAGTCCAAATAAGGTCATTAGGGAGGGTGGGCCTTAGTCCAGTGTGAGTGGTATCCTCGTAAACGGGGAAAAATACACAGAGACAGGGGCCGAGGACAACCATACACAAGTCAAGGAGGAAGAACTGGGACACAGCCTTCCCTCGCAGTCCTCAGAAAGGTTCGACTGGGCTAACGCCTCGATCTCAGCTCCAGCAGCCACGTGTACTATTCGGAGGGATGAGAGCTTTCATTCCCTCTCCCTCTCATTCTCTGCTTCTCTCTCCTCCCCTTCTAATCCCAGTCCCTAAGAGGGGGGACCCTGCCAGCTTGGGACTGGTGCTCAGTCCCATTCAACCCACTGCAGCTGGGGTCAGGCTCCCTGAGCAAACCCGGCTGGGGGGTCAGGCGTGCAGAGCACCGCGTCCTGGCGAGGTGCGTTTCTAACGTACAGCACGACTGAGCTGAGTTGAGGGCAGTATTTCAGCCACGCATTGCTAGTTCGCGACGCTGTAGGTTTGATGGCTGGTGCACACTAGTCACACTCAGCCACACTCTGAGTCACATCCAGCTGTCACGAACTGATTCTACCCCGACGGTCAAAATTAGGTAAGTACCAGACTTTGAAATTGTACCTTCAATAACATTAAACAGTTAGGCGTTCCTAAGAAAAATTCCAATTAATCCTCTCACAACAGCACCCAACACAATCTTCAGATTAATGGAGGAAATGAGGTCAAACAAATATTTTTTTTCCATTTGCTTGAAAGAACGCAGGGAAACTTTTGCTTTGTATCAAAAAGTGATATAAAGGGCCAAAGCACTATGAGGATAGAGTTCCGTTTTCCCTCATAAATTAATGCACCCTGCAAACTACTCTCCACAGATTCTTCCCCAACACCTTAAACCATAATCATTTTTCTCTTCCCTTTACCCCCACACAAGTACACCCTATGAAAGCAGGACTAATTAGAAAGTATGACAGAATGGCTCAGCGCCTGTGGCTCAAGAGGCTAAGGTGCCAGCCACGTACACCTGAGTCGGTGGGTTCAAATCCAGCCGGGGCCGCCAAACAACAATGATGGCTGCAACCAAAAAAAAAGCCGGGCATTGTGGCGGGACGCCTGTAGTCCCAGCTACTTGGGAGGTGGAGGCAGGAGAATCGCTTGAGCCCAGGAGTTGGAGGTTGCTGTGAGCTGTGATGCCACAGCACTCTACCCGGGTGACAGCTTGAGGCTCTGTCTCAAAAAAAAAAAAAAAAACAACACAAAACACCAGTGAGTCTTATTTGGTTCTGAAGATAGTGAGGGGATTTCCCCAATATTTAAATATATTCACATAATCAGTTATATAAATCTTAATATAAAACCAATCTTCAATAGGTTTTGAGGTAGCAATTGGCAGAATAGGCAGGATGCCTATTCTGATTCCTTCTCCCAGGTCTAGTCCAAATCTTCACCATTCTTCAAGGCATCAGCTCGGATGCTTATCTTCTGTGAAGTCTCTGATCCTCTGGTAACATGAGATAGTTCCTCAGAACTCCTGCGGCCCACACACATTGCATTCTACCATGAGAACAATTCCTTTAATTTTTTTTGTATGACTGTGACAATAATATCTATTAATCACTGAGCATTTACTAGCTGGGCATCTTGGGCACATTATATAACTTCTCTGTGCTTCCATTTTTCTCTGTAAAACAGTGGTAACAATGGCTCATGCCTCAAAGGGTGGTTGTCTGTGAGAATTTATTGAGTTAATATAAGCAAAGTACTCAGAATCACGTCTGACACACAGTGACTGATTAGTAAATATTAGCTATTGCTATTATTAATGAGTGTAGGGGAGCACTTTATATTGATTGTCTCAATGAACCCTCTGACCCTGTGAACTAGGTTACTATTATTATAGTTTTTTGGGGTTTTTTTTTGTAGAGACAGAGTCTCACTTTATCGCCCTTGGTAGAGTGCCGTTGCATCACACAGCTCACAGCAACCTCCAACTCCTGGGCTTAGGCGATTCTCTTGCCTCAGCCTCCTGAGTAGCTGGGACTACAAGCGCCCACCACAACGCCCAGCTATTTTTTTGTTTTGCAGTTTGGCTGAGACCGGGCTTGAACCTGCCACCTTCGGTATATAGGGCCAGTGCCCTACTTGCTGAGCCACAGGCGCCACCCTATTATTATAGTTTTTTTAAAAAAATTGTAGTAAAATACATATAACATTAACTATTGTAAGTGCACAGTTCTGTAGGGTTAAGTACATTCAAGTTGCTGTGTGGCCCATTCCTAGAATTCTTCATTTTGCAAACTGAACCTTTATATTCATTGAACAACTCCTCCTTTCTCTCTCTCTCCAGGCCCTAACAACAACTCTATGTTCTGTCTCTATGGATTTGTATTACTATGGTTTTTACAGTTCTAGAAAACCAACTTCTAGAAGACAGAACCCGGATTTGGACCCAAGCCCTTAGTCATGTTCTGAACCACTCTGAAACACAGTTTTATCTCACACAGCATCTGTGATGTGTTTTACCTTCTCCCGTAATAATCATGGCCACCATGTCCCAAGACCCTCCTCTGTGCCATTCTCACATGGTGGTTAAGAACAGCAGCCCTGCAATCATTATGAGTAGTGGAGTTCTATTTCCCAGCTCAGATTCTGATCTAGAATAGGGTTCAGTGAATATGGGTCTATTTGATATCTTTAAGTAGGAGAATCAATACTATTAATAAATAAGTGTTGTACATTTTTAATGCAATTGTCTACATTTTTGAAAAATATTGATTCTTTATGGAGAAAATGGACTGAAATGCAAGAGGTCAAATGCAAGAGCTTCCCAGTCCTCTCCCCTCCCCATTCCTGCAGAGTCAATCTGCTTTTCTTACCCCAGGCTGCACCTCCACCAGCTTTGCAGATCAACAGCCAAAGGCAGAGAGAGAGAAATGGGCAGGAGGCAAGGGGACATAAGAGAGCGTCCCTGCTCTACTTCCTCCCACTGCCGCTACACCCCCACACACTTCACTCTAGCCATAACCAATCTCAGCCATTCTGGAACTCACTCTGTCCTTTCCCACCTCCATGCATTCACACATGCTGTTCTTAGAAGCCTGGAAGGCTTTCCCTCCTACCTTCTCTACCTCCAAAATTCCTACAGTCTTAGCAAGCCAGCTCAGATGGTACCTCTTCTGTGAAGCCTCCCCTTTTCTTCCCCAGCTAGAAGCCCACCCCATCCTGGGTACAGACTAGTTCACCCCTTACTATAGCATTTGAACTGCAACAACTATAAGTTAATGTGTCCCCCATGTCCCCAATTCATTGTGCAGTGAAGAGCCTTTATTACCTCTCCTAGCAGGGGTTAAGAGAAGCCCAGGTCCCTTTTTTTTTCTTTCTGAGACATGGTGTTGCTTTGTTGCCCAGGCTAAAGGGCAGCACCATCATCATAGCTCAATGCAATTTCAAACTCCTGGGCTCAAGCCATCCTCCTGCCTCAGCCTCCCAAATAGCTATGACTACAGGCATGCGCCACCATTCCCAGCTGATTTTTCTATTTTTTGTAGAGACAGGGTCTTGCTACATTGCTCCGGCTGGTTTTGAACCCCTGACCTCAAGTGATCCTCCCACTTCAGCCTCCTGAAGTGTCAGGACTACAGGCATGAACACCACACCTAGCCCACTTTGATATTTTAAGGTTCCCTGTCTATTTGTGTATGTGGCCAGCGCCTTAACTACTGAGCTATGGGCACTGAGACATTTTTTTTTTTTGAGACAGAGACTCATTTTGTTGCTCTCAACAAAAGGTTGAAAAGGTCACAGCTCACAGCAATCTTAAACTCTTGGGCTTAAGCAATTCTCTTGCTTTAGACTCCCAAGTAGCTGAGACCACAGGTGCCCGCCACAATGTCCAACTATCTTTCTGTTGCAGTTGTCACCACTGGTTAGCAGGCCAGGCTGGGTTTGAACCCACCAGCCTTGGTGTATGTGGGGAGCCCCTAACCATTGAGCTACGGGCGCTGAGCCATTTCCCTGTCTATTTGAAAATGAAGAGATGACAAAACTGTATTACAAACATGGAGGCATATGAGGTCTGACAGTTAAGCTTGCAAACTCATCCTAGAGAAAGCGCTACATATCTCTTTGCTGAATAACACTACAGTCACCTTTGAAGTACTCCCCTTGGCCATCTGGTGACCATAGTGATATTTGGCAATAAGGTATGTAGCACCTTTCCTAGGATGAGTTAAAGGACTTAATTGTCAGACCTCATACAACGACAGCTCTGATGGCCATTTCAGAAAAAGAGTTCCAAAATTGCTTTGAAGAGTGGACTAGGCTCTGGTGTTGGTGCATAGCTTTCCAAAGGGAGACTGTATGATATTCAGCGATGAGGTATGTAGCACTTTTTCCAGGACAAGTTCGCAAACTTAACTGTCCAACCTTTATTTTTAAAAATTTAACAAATTAATATTTCTGATGTTAAAAAAACACTATGACATAATTGTGCTACTCATAAGGCAATGATAGGATTTATTAAAATAGAATAATTTACGTGCTGTACAGGCACAGTGGTCTGGTAATTGAGCACAAGGAGGGTCTTTGATGAAATTGCCCAGTGGATTTGATCTAAAGTATAAACCCATTTAGAGATAATGTCAAAAGCCTAAATTGGAGGAGAGCTTGGCCAAATGGTTCTCCTGGCCCCTTTCCCCAGTGATAGGCTGTAATGCTGCCTTTCCACACAGCAGGTTCCCATTGGTTGCTGAGTGACGGAAACAAATACAGCTTTCCAACTTGGTTATGAAAACCCACATACAGTAAGTATTCCAGGGAAACACTGACATCCTGAACAATGAAGCAGGAAGCCACCTCCTCCTCCAGTGACTTCAACCCTTGGAGTTCAGCTGAACTCTGCAAGAGGAAGTCACTCAGTCACTGTCTTTCCTTTTCTTCTTCCCCACTCCTCCCCTACGTCCATCCATTGAAATGTAGTCAAGCTTTCCATCCAAACTCAGTCTCTCTGCTCCTCCGTCCTTTGGAGGGTCCCAGGTAAAGAAAGAAAAAAGCTCTTACTCACAGAAGGAGGCAAGCAGCCAAGCTGAGCTCAGATAGTCTCCTGCCCACCCCTTCTCGCAGGCCTAAGGAATAAAAGAAAGAGCAAGAGGACAAAGAACAACAAAAAGCACTGGAGCAATGGAGTAGGGTGTAAGGCCTAAGAAAGTTTACAAAGCAATTCATCAGAGAAAGGATGAAAAGGGAGCCCCACTGGGCTTAGAGGCTCAAGCCCACTGCATACCTTAGGCTCAGTTAGAAACCTGCAATTACTTAGCCAAAGTCTGAGCCAAACCCCCTCCTCATTCCAAAGAGTTTGGTTATTAATCCCTGACCCAGAGGTTTCCCTGAGTGTGAGGCCTCAACTTGCCCATTGTTGGCAGCTCCCAGTACCTCTGCTCTACTAGGCTCAAAACACCATGCACTTGAACCCACCAAACAGGCCCTGCTTCCAGTTCTGTCTGAATTCCCAGCAGAAATACAATGTGAGGATAAGGTCACCTGCAGAGCCTCACAGCTATTGAGCCACTCTGATGTCCCAGATTTTTTTTTTTTTTTTTTTTTGAGACAAAGCCTCAAGCTGTCATCCTGGATAGAGTGCTATCGCATCATAGCTCACAGCAACCTCCAATTCCTGGGCTCAAGCGAGTCTCTGCCTCTTCCTCCCAAGTAGCTGGGACTACAGGCACCAATTCCTGGGCTCAAGCGAGTCTCTGCCTCTTCCTCCCAAGTAGCTGGGACTACAGGCGCCTGCCACAGCGCCCCGCCATTTTTTGGTTGCAGCCATCATTGTTGTTTGGCGGCCCGGGCTGGATTCGAACCCACCAGCTCAGGTGTATGTGGCTGGCGCCTTAGCCCGTTGAGCCATAGAAGCCGAGCCTGTCCCAGATTTTTTAACTGTTAAACCCATAGACCTTTTTGGAAATCTCTCCTACTAACAAAACCAGTATTAATAAAAATACAAGTATCATCGGAGTGCTCAATATGTGTGGAGCGCTTTAAATCATTTAGTCCTCACAGTATCTTTAGGTCTGATTACCCCCATTTTACAGAAAGAGAGAGAGATTCAGTGACATTTCAAAAGATACATACCCTAGATTCCAACCCAAGTCTGTCTGACCTTGATGTCCACACTCTTTCCACTGAGGACACTGCCTCTTGGGAAGCCTCCAGGATTCCATTTTATATGGTGCCCAGATCAATTTTAGATGGGGTAGGTCGGTCCAATTCTGTGGCATCCTAAGAATTACTAGCCTCGCAGTTGGTGATGGGAGGAGTAGGAGTGGGGAGAGTCTACATTATGGCTGGGCAGGGTCCTACTAGTTCTTTTTAGACACTTGAGTAATTTAACCATAAATAACTGGGCACTGGGAACAGAACACTAATAGAAGCATGGCCTGGAGTCACGTTTGAAAAAAAATTCAAGTCCCTCAGTGGGTGGATGTATCTGCAAAACAAAAGAAAATCCCCTTTCCCAGCCCAGGCAAAGAAGTCTCCTGTACAGTTAGAGACAACAGGCTTCCGGGCACGTAGCCAAGGTTCTGGGGATATTTATAACTTGAAGAGGGTGGGAGTCCCTAATAAGCTGCTATATTCTTTTTCCATCACTTCCCTCTCCAAGGCTACAGCAAGCTTGGAGCTCTTCCCCACGCAGAATGCTTGCTTTCCCTAGTGCTCGACATCCATTGTCTAATTCCCTCATCCTGGCTGGGGAAAGGGAAGGCTGCAAGTCCTTCCGTTCCGAGGAACTCCAGCTGAATGCAGCTTAGTCGCTGGTGGCGTTTCTTGGCCAGCTGCTGTGGTCTCAGGGAGCGCTTATGAGCCTGTGGTTTCTCCGAGTTGCCGGAGAGTCAGGTCTCAGGAATCTGTGAGTCTTTAGTATCAGACTACGATCTCTGATCTCCGGGTTTCGCCTGCAAGTCTACGGATCGAGATCTACCTGCGGGCTATCTCCGTATTTACCAGTAATCTCAAGAATCTTTCGGAACGCCAGGTCTTAAGGAACTCTGTGGCTTTGGGATCTGTTTGCAGCCCCCTTAAATCTTGGAGCCAACGACCTTGTGGATCTTTTGCCAGCCAGGAGGTAAGTCTGTTCGAACCTAATTCAGGTTGTCGGCTTCCTACCTTCATTCGGACAGGGACTGCTAACATCCTTAGGGCCCGCCTACATCAGGCCCTTTAGAAGGCCAGGGTCCCTTTCAGGCGGGAGGTCGCCAGGAACCCTTCTAGCAGACAAGCTGTCACAGATAAGGACGATCCGCCCTGCCGTGGAGCCCGGCTCTCTCCTCACTCGCCTGTCCCCCACCCCGCTTCTGATTTCCCTGAGTTTTTCTTCCCCTCGGGTGGGCGCTACTCAGTCCGCCTCTCAAGGGGCGGCCACTTTAGAAGGACGCCGTCATACGCCTCTACAGGGTTAATAGCGATGGAGACGAGACACCGCAAGGCACAGCCTGGGACCGCACTGGCCGGTCGGGCGGCGTGGAGCCTCCGGAGAGCCAGAGTCGGCGCGGCAGCTGGGCGCCGCGGGCGCTGCCGGGAGATGTAGTGCGGGGGCGGGGCCCAAAGTTCCAGCGCGGCCACCGAGTCTCCCCTAGGGAGTGGGCGGCTGCCGCTTTCCCCTCTGGCCTGAGCTGTCAACCAAGGGCTAATCCTAGCGGAGCTGGACACAGGCCAGCGCCTAGATTAGGCCAGACATCGCGTTTAATAAGGTCCCATCCAAAGAAGCTTCTAGGGACACGAGAAGCAAGCAACCACCCTGGCTTAAACGGACTGTGGTTTCCACGAGAAGAGAGAGAGAGAGATACTCCGCCCTGGCAAGAAGGACGCGCTTCCTTCTTCGCCCTTTTGTTCTTTTCCCTCCTCTGCGCTTGGCCGCTGACTGGCTTTTGTAAGCCAGAATGGAACTCTAACTCCCGTCAGGCCACCGGGGCAGGCGCAGGCGTGATAGAGGCGCTCAGCCACGCTGCAGGAGGCGGGCCTAGTGTTCGGCATCTAATTGGCAGAGTGTTTTGCGAGTCTTCCCGCTGATTGGCTGAGGCAGCTGCCGGAAAGGACCCAGCCTTGAGATGGAGCTGAGGCGTTCTGTGGGCTGGGCTGAGAGCCTCCTCCCAGACACCGCGTCGGCCTGACCCCCAGGCCCTGGAGGGACCCAGCCAGGGGACTGTCTTAGTGGTTTTCAACATTGCCTCCATCTCGAGGTGGCAGAAACTCGGAGGACGGTTGCGTTTGCGGGCCAGCGAGGAGAGTGACCCGGCCCGGGTCCAGAGCCCTCCCTGCCCGCCTTGCGGCCACAACTCCAGCCCTGGGGAGTGGGCAGGGCCTGTTTTCGGTGCCTCATGCCCTGCTTTTCGCCTCCTTCAGTGCTGTCTGCTAGCTGCTTTTCCTGCTTTCTCTCCTGGGAGGCGAACCCTTGTGCCCGAGATGGCAGCCACCCTGCTCATGGCTGGGTCCCAGGTAAGCCGGGGGTGGCTTCTCGGACCTTGCCTCTGCCTACCCACCTCATCTGGCGTTTCTCTGCTCTGCAAAGGCCTGTAGGAAATTCCTTGGGATTAGTAATCCGCTCGCTTCGGTTTTCTGCCTCCAGAGGCCTAGTGCTAGGCCAGTATAGGCATAAACAATCATATATTGAACACCTGCTGTATACCTTTAAATACTGGGATGGACAGTATCCAGTAATACTGGATAAAGGATGGACAAGAGGGGCGCTGCCTGCCTGCTCACAATCTGTTAGGGGAAAAGACACAGCCGGTTAACAATGTTACAATGTGATAAGTGCTCTATTTGCCCTAGAAACAAAGTATTGTAGTGTGGGAACTAAGAAGTGAGAGTGATTTAGTCTATCTGGGGGCATCCAAGGGAGGAATGGAACGGAGCAGAGGTGTGGGGGGTGGGGCAACTGAAGAACAGATGGTATTAGAGCATCATAAAGATCATAAAGAATAGAGTGGAATTTCATTAGTCTGAGAAAGGTATTTCAGGAAAAGAGGGACGTGGTGAATCAAGGTATGGGTGATGGAAGTGCTAAATGTGTTGTGAGAAACGTGGCTAGAGGATAAGATTCTCCAAGTGGGGCAAGGATAGCTGGCCAGGAGATCAGAACAATTAGCTTAGAAATTGTTCCTTCCTTAACCACATTTGTTTGCGTGTTTATTTCTTCTTTGGGTTCTACAGATCAAACTTAGTATCTTTTGCCTCCTGAACATTTCTAACCATGTCTCTAATTTCAAGAAGAAAAATTGGTACTAGCCACAGATACCAAGTATTGAGGAAGTACTGTGTGATTTCAGGCACCTGTGGCATTTGAAGATATGGCCATGTATCTCACCCGGGAAGAATGGAGACCTCTGGACCCTACACAAAGGGACCTTTACAGGGATGTTATGCAGGAGAATTATGGAAATGTTGTTTCATTAGGTAAGTAACGATTCTACCTTTCTTTGTCCCGTTTTTGATGCTGTGTCAAAATGTCTTAGCTCTTTCAACACAGCCTACTTGTTTGCTATTTAAAGAACTTAAATGAATATTGTCTTGAGTTGAGTCCTAAGGCAAATCTCTGAATGTGGGAACATCCAAGTCATATTGTCTAAAAAGAAAAAAGCTTTCACACATTTTAGAAACATTCAGATTTTTTGTGCCCTAAGTCATTTGCCATTTTCCAGCCTGTTTGTACAGATCACTGACCAAACAGGTCTGACATAATGGTGCTTGCCAGAATATAAATGCCCCTGTAAATGGTGCTTTTACTCTAGGGTACTAGAAGATGAGCTAGGTTAATGGGAGGGCAAAAACCACCTTTTGGGGTTTGTTATGGCTTCTGCTTTAGGTGCTTTATCTGGGTAGGCTGTTTTCTAGAGATGTTTCATGGTCGTAGATTTCATGTGTATCAGATGATGCTCCAGAATCACAAATTCTATTAGAGCTGCTGTTTAGCTTTCAGAATCTGCAAATTGGTCTTCTCTTACCTATCCTTTGGTTAGGGTATAACTAAAATAAACAGTACAGTCTGAACTGAACAGTCTTCTGCCTTACTTTGTTTCCTGTTAAGACTTGACAGGTATGATTTCTGATTGTATACGAAGCACATTCTGCCCTATGATTGCACCAATGTACACAATTATGATTTAATAAAATTATAAAAAAAAAAAAAAGACTTGACAGGTATGAGCAAGCATGTATGGTTCAGTAGGTCATCTGCCACTAATTAGGAATAATCCCTTTTTTTTTTTTTTGATATTTATTCCTTGAGCTTTTCTCAGAACAAAAGATGACTCTGAGGGCTTTCCTTTTTAACTTGGACTTACTTTCTAAGATGTCCCAAGTTTCTTGATTCCTATCTCTAGAAAAAAGCAACTGTAGATAAAGATATCTACCTAGATCTATTGCAATCTGTAACCCAGATATTCCACTTAATCCAATGAAAACAAAAACAAAAAAGGGAATCTATTTATTTACTTTTGTTTTTCGTTAGGGCTCCTGCAGAAGCAGACCCTGATAAAATGATTTGAGTGTGTATAGTTTATTTTCTTTCTTTTTCTTTTCTTTTCTTTCTTTCTTTTTTTTTTTTGAGACAGAGTCTCACTCTGGCACCATGAGTAGAGTGCCGTGGTGTTATAGCTCACAGCAACCTCAAGCTCTTGGGCTTAAGCGATTGTCTTGTCTCAGTTTTCCTGTTTTTAGTAGAGATGGGGTCTCACTTGAACAGACTGGCCTCGAACTCCTGAGCTCAAGCAATCCACCTGTCTCAGCCTCCCAGAGTGTTAGGATTACAGGTGTGAGCCACCTCATCCAGTCAAAAAAGGAAATCTTTTAGAAATGTAAGTTAGACTTAGTGGCACATGCCTGTAATCTTAGCACTTTGGGCAGTGAAGACATGAGGGTCACTTTAGTCCAAGAATTCGAGACTGGAATGAACTATGATCATGCCACTGTATTCTAGGCACAGCAACAGAGTGAGACCCTGCCTCAAAACACACAAAAATGTAAATTTACATTTCTATAGTCTAGCCCAAGGAGTACAAGCACCAAAAAACTGGTTTTCCCCAACTAAGTTTGGAAGTGGATTAAATGTTTACAGGTGGAGTGCAGTTTACAGGTGCAGCTCACACCTGTAATCCCAGCACTTTGGGAGGATTTCTTTTTTCTTTTTTTTTAGAGACAGAGTCTCACTTTGTTGCCCTCAGTAGAGTGCCGTGGCATCACAGCTCACAGCAACCTCCAGCTCTTGGGCTTAGGTGATTCTCTTGCCTCAGCCTCCCAAGGAGCTGGGACTACAGGTGCCTGCCATAATGCGTGGCTATTTTTTGGTGGCAGTTTGGCCAGGGCCAGGTTTGAACTCGCCACCCTCGGTATATTGGGCCGGTGCCCTATCCATTGAGCCATAGGTGCTGGCCTGGGAGGATTTCTTGAGGCCAAGCATTTCAGACTAGCCCGGGTAACACTGTAAGACCTTGTCTGTACAAAAAGTTTAAATTTAAAAAACTTTGCTAGGAGTGGTAGCATGAACTATAGTACCAGCTACTCAGGAGGCTGAGGCCTCTTAAAATGAAAAAAAGCTTCACCACAGCCTTTGAAGAAGGGATTATCATCCTCATTTTATAGATGAACAATCTTCTGTGGCTCAAAAAAATAAGAGACACCTACTACTATTAACAAGTGTTTATTGGGGACAGCACCTGTAGCTGAGTTGGCAGGGCGCTAGCTATATACACCCAGGCTAGTAGATTCCAACCTGGCCTGGGCTGGCTAAACAATAACAACTGCAACCAAAAAAATAGCCTGGCATTGTGGTGGGCACCTGTAGTCCCAGCTACTTGGGAGGCTGAGGCAAGATAATCGCTTAAGCCCAAGAGTTTGAGGTTGCTGTGAACTGTGATGCCACGGCACTCTACCGAGGACGACATAGTGAGACTCCGTCTCAAAAAAAAAAAAAAGTTTAGGGCGGTGCCTGTGGCTCATCGAGTAGGGCGCTGGCCCCATATACCGAAAGTGGCTGGTTCAAACCCGGCCTCAGTTAAATTGCAAAACAGAAAAATAGCCGGGCGTTGTGGTGGGCGCCTGTAGTCCCAGCTACTCGGGAGTCTGAGGCAAGAGAATCGCCTAAGCCCAGGAGTTGGAGGTTGCTGTGAGCTGTGTGACGCCATGGCACTCTACCAAGGGCGATAAAGTAAGACTCTGTCTCTACAAAAAAAAAAAAAGTTTATTGGATGACAAGTACTGCCTTCAGGAGCACTTTCTGTATGATATAGATGTCACAGTGAGACTCTTTTCAAAATAAATTAATATATATTTGCAAGCAGTTTACAAGGCTTCTTTTTTCTTTTTTTTTTTTTTTGAGACAGAGCCTCAAGCTGTCACCCTGGATAGAGTGCTGTGGCATCACAGCTCACAGCAACCTCCAATTCCTGGGCTCAAGTGAGTCTCTTACCTCCTCCTCCCAAGTAGCTGGGACTATAGGCGCCTGCCAGCAACGCCCGGCCATTTTTTGGTTGCAGACATCATTGTTGTTTGGCAGGCCGGGGCTGGATTTGAACCTGCCAGCTCAGGTGTACATGGCTGGCGCCTTAGCCCTTTGAACCACAGGTGCCGAGCCAAGTCTTCTTTTTTCTTCTTTCTTTTTTTTCTTGAGACAGAGTCTCACTGTCACCCTGGGTAGAGTGCCATCATAGCTCACAGCAACATCAAACTCTTGGGCCCAAGGGATCCTCTGGCCTCACCCTCCCAGGCTCCCACCATAATACCCAGCTAATTTTTCTATTTTTAGTAGAGACAGGGTCTCGATTTTGCTCAGCAGCCTGAATTCCTGAGCTCAAGCAATCTACCTGCCTCAGCCTCCCAGAGTGCTAGGATTACAGGTGTGAGCCACCGCATCGAGTGTACAAGGCTTCTTTACCTCAAGGTTCCTCAGAACTGTTCATGTATTATCAGCTATTATTGATTTCTAAGTGGAGGATATAGTATGCACTATTTATTTATTTATCCATAGACCCTTTTCTCCCAATATACCTACTAACCTTTCTGAAGAGTATACTAAGAATTAAGAAACCCAGTTTTTAGTTTGAAAAATGCAGTGTTTGGTATATAATGTTTTTGGTTTTTGATTTTGTTTTTTTGTTTAGACAAGGTAACACTATTGCCCAGGCTACAGTACAATAGCATCATTCTGGCTAAATGAGACCTTAAACTCCCCAGCTCAAGCAATCCTCTTGCCTCAGCCTCTTGAGTAGCTGGTACTATAGGTGCACACCACCAAACTCAGCTAATTTTTCTTTTTGAGACAGAGCCTCAAGCTGTCACCCTGGGTAGAGGGCCGTGGCATCACAGCTCACAGCAACCTCCAGTTCCTGGGCTCAAGCGAGTCTCCTGCCTTTGCCTCCCAAGTAGCTGGGACTACAGGCGCCTGCCACAACGCCCAGCCATTTTCTTTCTTTTTTTTTTTTTTTGGTTGCAGCCATCATTGTTGTTTGGCAAGCCCAGGCTGGATTCGAACCCCACAGCTCAGGTGTATGTGGCTGGCACTTTAGCCCATTGAGCCACAGGCGCTGAGCCATTTTTCTTTTTTTTTGATGGAGGCAGAGTTTCACTATGGTCAGGCTGGTCTTACATTCCCAGCTTCAAGCAATCTTCTCACTTCAGCCTCCTCAAATGTTGGGATTACAGGCATGAGCCACCACACCTGGCCTAGTATAAAGTTCTTATAGACAGTGGTTGTTTATTTTGTCGTTTAAAGTCTGCATATTAAATCAAATTAGTCAATGTCATAAATATTCTGAGCCATACATCTCTTTTGCCTTTTTCAGCCTTCCCAGTCCTATTTTCATTAAAAGGCACTGAAAAGTAGCACGTGACATTGGGCAGTCACTTTTTCTGTCAACTAAGACATGACATAGATAGCTAAAAATTCACTTTTCTCCACATTAACATGGTAGGTTCTTAGTAAATATTTTATAATGCTAATGATGAAGGTTTGAGAAGTTATAAAAATATACACTCACAAATAAGAAGTTCTAGTTTAGAGTCTCATATTTTCTGTTACTTTCTTTCAAAATATCAGGAATATATATATATATATAGTTTTCTTTTCTTTTTTTTTTTGAGACAGAGCCTCAAGCTATCACCCTGGATAGAGTGCAGTGGCATACACAGCTCACAGCAACCTCCAATTCCTGGGCTCAAGCGAGTCTCCTGCCTCCGTCTCCCAAGTAGCTGGGACTGCAGGCGCCTGCCACAATGCCCGGCCATTTTTTGGTTGCAGCCGTCATTGTTGTTTGGCAGGCCCGGGCTGGATTCGAACCCTCCAGCTCAGGTATACGTGGCTGGTGCCTTAGCCCGTTGAGCCATAGGCACAAAGCCTCTTTCTTTAGTTTTTGAGACAGAGTCTCACTCTGCCGCCTGGGCTAGAGTACCATGGCCTCAGCCTAGATCACAGCAACCTCAAACTCATGGGCTCATGCTATTCTCCTGCCTCAGCCTCCCAAGTAACTGGAACTACTGGCACCTGCCATCACACCTGGCTAATTTTTTTCTGTTTTTAGTAGAGACAGAATATCACTTTGCTCAGGCTGTTCTCAAACTCCCCAGCTCATAGGATCCTCCTGCCCTTGGCCTCCCAAAGTGCAAGGATTACAGGTATGAGGCACCATGCCTAGCCTACCCTGTCTCTTAAAAAACAAAAAAGAAGGCTTGGCGGCTGTGGCTCAACAGGCTAAGGTGCCAGCCATGTACACCTGAGCTGGCGGGTTCGAATCCAGTCTGGGCCTGCCAAACAACAATGTCAGCTGCAACCAAAAAATGTCCGGGCATTGTGGCGGGCGCCTGTGTCCCAGCTACTTGGGAGGCGGAGGCAAGAGACTCATTTGAGCCCAGGAATTGGAGGTTGCTGTGAGCTGTGATGCCACGGCATTCTATCCAGGGTGACAGCTTGAGGCTCTGTCTGAAAAAAAAACGAACAAAACAAAAAAGAAAAGAATTTAGTATAATGCCTGGCATGCAGTAGATAATGCTTTTGTGCATTTCATGTCTCATCATTTATCTTTTATTATAGATTTTGAGATCAGGAGTGAGAATGAAGTGAATACAAAGCAAGAGATTAGAGAAGATGTAGAATTTGGGACCACATCTGAAAGACCTGTTGAGAATGCTGAGGAAAATACTGAAAGTGAAGAGGCCTTTGAAAGCGGAGATAGGGCAGAAAGACAGTGGGGAGATTTAACTGCAGAAGAGTGGGTAAGCTATCCTCTCCAACAAGTCACCGATCTGCTTGTCCACAAAGAAGTACACACAGGCATCCGATATCATATATGTTCGCATTGTGGAAAGGCCTTCAGTCAGATCTCAGACCTTAATAGACATCAGAAGACCCACACCGGGGACAGACCTTATAAGTGTTATGAATGTGGAAAAGGTTTCAGTCGTAGCTCACACCTTATTCAGCATCAGAGAACACACACTGGAGAGAGGCCCTATGACTGTAATGAGTGTGGGAAAAGTTTTGGAAGAAGTTCTCACCTCATTCAGCATCAGACTATCCATACTGGAGAGAAGCCTCACAAATGTAATGAGTGTGGAAAAAGTTTCTGCCGGCTTTCTCACCTAATTCAACACCAGAGGACACACAGTGGTGAGAAACCCTATGAGTGTGAGGAGTGTGGGAAAAGCTTCAGCCGGAGCTCTCACCTAGCTCAGCACCAGAGAACCCACACAGGTGAAAAGCCTTACGAGTGTAATGAATGTGGCCGTGGCTTCAGTGAGAGATCTGATCTCATCAAGCACTATCGAGTCCACACAGGGGAGAGGCCCTACAAGTGTGATGAATGTGGGAAGAATTTCAGTCAGAACTCTGACCTTGTGCGCCATCGCAGAGCCCACACAGGAGAAAAGCCATACCACTGTAATGAATGTGGAGAGAATTTCAGCCGCATCTCACACCTGGTTCAGCACCAGAGAACCCACACTGGAGAGAAGCCATATGAATGCAATGCTTGTGGGAAAAGCTTTAGTCGGAGCTCTCATCTCATCACACACCAGAAAATTCACACTGGAGAGAAGCCTTATGAGTGTAATGAGTGTTGGCGAAGCTTTGGTGAAAGGTCAGATCTAATTAAACACCAGAGAACCCACACAGGAGAGAAGCCCTATGAGTGTGTGCAGTGCGGAAAAGGTTTCACCCAGAGTTCCAACCTCATCACACATCAAAGAGTTCATACAGGAGAGAAGCCCTATGAATGTACTGAATGTGAGAAGAGTTTCAGCCGGAGCTCAGCTCTTATTAAGCATAAGAGAGTTCATACTGACTAAGTCCTGTAATTATAATGACTGAGAAGTGATTCACTGAAGATAAAATTTTATTTGGTATCAATGAGTTCCCTCAAAACTGAGGTGCTTTTGTTGTACTCACTTTCCTAGTTGTGGGCCACAAGTTAAAATATCAAAGAAGACAAGCCATTTGAAATTCTGACCCACAGTTTTGGGACCATTATCCCCTCCTCCAAAATCACAATTCTTATTCACTCAATCAATTACTTCATCAAAATCGGCCCCACAAGGAAATCAGAAGGTCAGGGGACTAATGCTGATGAATTCACAGGCCCGAAAATGGAGTAAATCTTTAAAAGTTATTTCTCCCATACTTGGCCCAAAGAACTGTGCTAGGGAAAATGTGGGACTGTAATAGGGTGGTCACAGCTACTTTGGAAAAAGGCAGTGAGAGACTCAGCCTGATTGCCACATCTATTCACACACCATAGTTCTTGGGCACACATCTTCCCCCCAAAAGGGTTTTTTCCTCGAGTTTCTCATGCCTTTGTATCTTTCCATCTTCCTGACAGCAAGATTCTGCACAATGAATGCAATGATTATAACGTTTCTCCTCGTTTCCAATTGACTTGTTTAAAGCTTGCATCTTTGTGAAAGCTAACTGAAGGTACTGTTTGAAAAGAAAAATGAGACACGGGTTTGGGACAAAGGACCCATCAACAATGGTGATGTTACCAAAAGATGCTCACTGTTATTATTGCCATTAATAAGATTTATGAATTTTCTTTGGGGATCTCTCTAGGGAACATTGCAGGGAAAATATCTTCAAGGAAAGATAGGACCTCCTAGGTGATTATGGAGTGTAAGGAGCAAATTGACTCCTTTAGGGAAAGAAGCACAGCGTCCCTTCCCATGAATATAGTTCATTTCTGTGTTCTTTTCCCTCTAATCTTTCAGATCAATTCTTCTTATCCTGCTAACTCTAGGATTTGATAAGGGTCATATCCCAATGTTTATCTTAGCTTGCATCAGGGCATGTGTATGTACTGTGAACTGTGTATTCCTGTGGTTCTTCTAATAGCAGAAACTGAATTCACATAGAATTAGCATGTTCTTGGGTGATATGGATCATATGACAAAACTACAGACATAACCCCAATGTGAGAAATGCCCTTTTTTTTCATTCCTTATGGAAAAAATTTTTAACACTAGTGCTCTAGTATGTCATCTTCTGTAAGGTCTGTGTACAGAACTTAGCACTTGTTTGTATGTGTTTATGAATTGTGGGAGATGACTGGACAAAGAGGTTGACAATCCTGTTTTCAAACTGCATTATCTTCTATGGCTACGAAGAACTCTTCAGCCTAGTCAGAAGGAATTAATGAATCTAGGTAAGAATGTATTTTCATTCTCCCAGCCTACAGATACAAGTGGTTAAAAATAAGAGTTGACCCAATTTAAGCCCAGTAGTGACAGTTCTCCTTATCTCAGCCAAAGTAGGAATTAAGAAATATCCCAAATGTTGATGGTTATCCAAGCATGTAGGGGGTGGTGGGATTTGGTGCCCAGGAGATGGGGCTGGAGTAAGGAATATCTTTTATTTTGAGAGTGCCCCAGTTTATTTCTACTGTGCTTTATTGTGAATATTGTTAACATTTTAAAACTGCTCTTGCCATAACTCTTTGGGACTTGACATTAAAGGAGCCAGTGGTCTCTCTTGGGTAGTGTATTCTAACCAGTTACTATGATCCACAGCTGTGTGGGGCTGCATCACTTGAAAATGACACCACCTTGAAAGTAACAATTAGAAGCTACTCCATCAAGGAGGTTTCTTGAAGATGCCACTCCTATTTAAATACAGACTTGGGCAGGGAGCATGCTTTTTGTTCTATACAAAATCTAGCAGACTGTGGGTATTCATATTTAAATTGTTGGGTAATGCATATGATAACTAAACTCAAATGTGTCTTTTCCTGTATTAGTGCTGCTGATAGTTTTAATAAATATGAAAGTTCTTCTGTTGCTTCCATGAGCCACTATGGGTATCAGCTTGGGAGTGGCTAGAGAAGACAGCATCTTCTTGACTTAACTGCATTTCGCCCTGTTCTGTCCCTCTTCTTGTCCCATCCCACCCTGTTTCTGCTGCTGCCTTTGGCTTCTTAGAAGTGAAGGGCTCAAGATAAGGGTTCTGAGTGCCCCACTATTTCTCCATACATGTACAGCCTGGCTGGAAAGTTCAAAGGGCAAGGGCCATACCAGCTCTGTCTACTCTCTTTCTGCCAATTGCCACCCATTTGCTGTGTTAAACTTTGTATAGAAGTTATGCATCACTTTTCAGTAATGCTTTTTGCATGCCTTCTGTTCCCAAGTCCCTTGCTGCTTCTGCACATACCAAGAACACTTAGTGCCTGTTTTCTATGGTTGTGGAGAGTGAATGAATAAGTAAATATGTAGAACAGTTTTTCCTTATAGGATTGGTCACAGTTATCCTAGTATTTATCTACATCTGTATCATTCTAACAATATTCTATAATTAAAAGTCCTTTTTTTTAAACCAAAAACCCTGAGAATTATTTTAGTAATCCAGTACCAATTCATATAACAACTTTTCATCAGATTCATTAAAATTGGTCATGAATATATTTACACTGATTCATTTTGTACAGATGTGCAGATATTTTGTAGAGATGTTCTTGTAGAAGTTTGGCAGTATGGTATCTTGAGCCCTTTGGATATTACCATATCTTGGGAAGATGCAAAAACCTGGACAGTTTTCTATGATGGTGACAAAAGCAACATAGAAATATTTGGAATGGGTAACTCATTAGCTTCGGAAAAGGAAAAAACACATCCAAAAGGAGACTCTGTCTCTACAAAAAAAAAAAAAAAAACAACAACTGGGCTGGGTGTGGTAGCTCACACCTGTACTCCTAGCACTAGGGGAGGCCAAGGTGAAGATCCCCTGAGCTCAGGATTTGGAGACCAGCCTGAGCAAGAGCCCGTCTCTACTGAAACAAAAATAAAGAAAAATTAGCCAGGTGTTGTGATGGGCACCTGTACTCCCAGCCACTTACCAGGAAACCGAGGCAGGAGGATTGCTTGAACCCAGGAGGTTGAGGTTACTTTGAGCTAGGATGATGCACTCTGGCCTGAGCAACAGAGTGTGACTCTGTCTTTTAAAAAAAAAGAAATAACTTCAGAGCCTCCCCTCTAAGAGTATTTGAAATGTTGTATTTCACCATTGTTATCATTACTGAGCTGTTCTCTAGGTGATTGGTGGTAGGTTAGAGCTGTGTTTCCAGGTCATTAGGACTCTGTTGAGTGCACTGAAATGATAATTTGCTAAATGGTTCCCTAGTGTTTCACAAGTTAGAGTTGCTCCCAAAGGAGTTCCCATGCCCTGAGAAAAGGACTCTTCAGAAGCAGTTGTTAGATATCTACCTCTTGCTAGGTTAGTGGGCTTGGGCCTTGCTTATTTGTGGGTAACTTCAGGATTTTAAAAAGACTGTTAAAATGTTAGTGAAAAACACCCAAGGAATAGAACTAATGGGAGAAAATGACCCTATGATGACCTAAAATGGTTTAGTGAGAAATCCTATTGCATTATCTGTTTTTCTAAATGGTTCATTTTCTTTTTTTTTGAGACAGAGTCTCAAGCTGTCACCCTGGGTAGAGTGCTGTGGCATCCTACCTCACAGCAATCTCAAACTCGGGCTCAAGCAATCCTCTTGCCTCAGTTTTTCTATTTTAGTAGAGAATGGGTCTTGATTTTGCTCAGGCTGGTCCCAAACTTCTGAGCTTAACTAATCCACTTGCCTCAGCCTCCCTGAGTGCTAGGATTACAGGCGTGAACCTAAACGGTTCATTTTCAAAGTCTGTATCATCTTCAGCTTCTCCAAAGGTGTTTTCATTTTTCCTTCTGGGAAAAGTTGAGGCTGACACCAGAATCTCTCTTTGACTTTCACACCAGCCCCTGCAGCTGCTTTCTGGATAGCTCCACTTGGAAATTACCCAGGCACCTTGAAATTAAACCTCAAACTCGACTTGCCACGTTCTTTCCCCGCTCCCAACCTACTTCTCCTGTTCTTGCTAACTTAGTCTTGTCCCAGTTAACCAAGCTAGAAATTTGCATATCATACTTAACTCCTGCCCTTTGGCAGCACTCCTCAAATCAATAATGAATATTGTGTAATTAGTCATCAGGTCATGTTCATACCACCTCCTAAATTTTTTTTGAGACAGAGCCTCAAGCTGTCGCCCTTGGTAGAGTGCTGTGGCATCACAGCTCACAGCAACCTCCAATTCCTGGGCTCAAGCGAGTCTCCTGCCTCCATCTCCCAAGTAGCTGGGACTACAGGCGCCCGCCACAACGCCCGGCCATTTTTTGGTTGCAGCCGTCATTGTTGTTTGGCGGGCCCGGGCTCGATTCGAACCCGCCAGCTCAGATGTACGTGGCTGGCGCCTCAGCCCGTTGAGCCATAGGCACCGAGCCGCACCTCCTAAATTTTGCTCAGGTCAGTCTACTTGTCTTTTTTTACTGTCATCACTTAACCACGTGACTATTCCTTGGATTCACCATCTGGAAATGGGAGTAATTATGTCTACCTCAGAGAGTTGCAAACATTACATGAGATAATGGCACTCAAAATATTAGCAATTATTTAGGCCATTAGTGGGCCACATCTTATTTACTAAAATGACCTCCTAATGGGTCTCTCTTTTCTATTTTTATCCCCTCAGTCTATTCTCCCTTTCCGCAGCTAGGACAAGCTTTCTGAAAGGCAAATCCCTTCATGCCCCTCTCCTAGATAAAGCCCTTTCATGCTTCCCATTGCCAGTGATAAACAGTTAAACTCCTTCAGTGGGAGTTCTAAGGAGGCCATCATGTTCTGCTCTGCTCTCCCCAGTTCCACATCTCTCAACTTCCCTGCACTTGCGACACTTCAAGGTGCATCTCTTTCTACTACTCTGTCTCAAACCTAACTTGTTCTAGGAATGTTTTCCTGACCCACAAGACTGAATCAGGTGTTCCTTTTCTGTTTTCCCTTGGTTTACCCCAATAATAGCACTTTATCCCTGTTTTTTATTTCCTCCATTAAATTTTGATATCCTTGAAGATGTCACTGTGTCTTGCTTACCATTGTATCTTCAATCCCTAGCAAATGTTTTGTTTTTTTGTTTTTGAGACAGAGTCTCACTATGTCGCCCTTGGTAGTGCCATGGCATCATAGCAACCTCAAACTCTTAGGCTTAAGCGATTCTCTTGCCTCAGTCTGCCAAGTAGCTGGGACTAGAGGCACCCACCACAATGCCCGGCTGTTTTTTGGTTGCAGTTGTCATTGTTGTTTGGCAGGCCAGGGCTGGATTTGAACCTGCCAGCTCTGGTGTATGTGGCTGGTACCCTAGCTGCTGAGCTACAGGCGCCGAGCCTTTGTTTTGTTTTTGAGACTGAGTCTTACTCTGTTGCCCAGGCTACAGTGGTGTGGCATCAGCCTAGCTCACAGCAACCTCAAACTCCTAGGTCCAAGTGATCCTCCTGCCTCAGCCTCCCAAGTAGCTGGGACTACAGGCATGTGCCACCACACCTGGTTTATTTTTCTGCTTTTAGTAGAGATGGAGTCTCACTCTTGCTCAGGTTGGTCTCAAACTCTTGAGGTGAAGCAATCCTCCCAGAGTGCTAGGATAACTGGTGTGAGCCACTGCACCCAACCCTTAGCAAATGTTTGACCTACAGCAAGCAGACAACGAATTTTTCTTAAATAAGAGGAGTATATGTAAAAATGTCATTCCTTTCAGTAGGGCTGGTGATTTTATTTCTAATTTGCCACCACACCAAACTACTAAAACAAAAACCACATTGTAGAAGTTCTGTCATTGGCATATCTGGGGGGGGGCTTATGTAAGTGGAAAAAGGAACCCAGAGTTGATGTGACCCATCTAATGGCCCTCGGCTGCTCCTGTCCTTAATGATGAATTATTATCTTTGAAGGATTGTCTAGGAATAGGCTCTTTCTAAGGTAACTTTGAAACATGTTGCAAGACAGGCTCCCTATACAGGGAGCTTGGGCAGAATTCTAAGCGGTGGATTTCTTGAACTCAGGAGTTCCAGACCAGACTAAGCAAGAGTGAGATCCCATCTCTACTGAAAAAAAGAGAAACTAGCCAGGCATTGAGGTGGGTACCTATAGTCCCAACTACTTAGGAGGCTGAGGCAAGAGGATTGCTCAAGCCCAAGAGGTTGAGGTTGCTGTGAACTGTGATGCCATGGCACTCTACTCAGGGTGACAGAGGGATACTCTGTCTCAAAAAAAATTTTCTTTTTTTTTTTTGGTCAGAACACGTAAGATCCTCTTATGGCACACTGGTTGAAAATCACTGTTCTAGATCACAAACTCCAAGTGTCCAGGACCTTAGAATTCTTTGCCCAAAGAAACAGCCTATTTCCAAGCTGTTCCTTATGTTTGTTCTCTTGAGGACAGATCAAGCTGTCTGTGTGTACCCCTAGGGTTTGGGGGGATGGATAGAATTTTGACCTGCAGATTGGTTGCTACACATGTGGGAATGCAAGCCTTCTTGGAACAGGACACAGCCAGAATAGGAAAAGGAGGGGGTAGGCCTCCACTCATACCCTTACTTCAGTTCTGGTTCCAGGCATACTATCAAATATTTCCAGGGGTGATTTATGATAAGGAGTCAAAACCTATGAAATCTAAATTTTGTAGGTGAGTGATTTGTTGGATAGATGAGTATACTACTAATGCAACCAGGACCCAGAGAAGATTCTAGAGTGGGATAAAGATGACAAGTTAAGTCATTTAACAAAAATTTGTTGAGCATCAACTTTTATAGCTGGTATAAGACTGAATGAGAATATTTTGGTGGGGGAGATGAACAATAAAGTCAGATAACTGAAAAAGTAAGGAGTGGGGAGGTGGCGCCTGTGGCTCAGTGGGTACAGCGCCAGCCCCATATATACCAAGGGTGGAGGTTTGAACCTGGCTCCGACCAAACTGTAATAAAATATAGCTGGGTGTTGTGGCGGGTGCCTGTAGTCCTAGCTACTCAGGAGGCTGAAGCAAGAGAGTTGCCTAAGCCCAGGAGTTGGAGGTTGCTGTGAGGTGTGACACCACGGCACCCTACCGAGGGCAATAAAGTGAGACTCTGTCTCTTAAAAAAAAAAAAAATGGAGTGGGCTTGGAGCCCATAGGTCAGTTGCTAGAGCAATGGCTGCATACACAGGGGCTGGTGGGTTCAAACATGGCTTGGGTCTGCTAAACAACGACAACTACAACAACAACAACAACAACAAAAATAGCTGGGCATTGTGGTGGGTGCCTGTAGGCTCAGCTACTTGGGAAGCTGAGGCAAGAGAATCGCCTAAGCCCAAGAATTGGAGGTTGCTGTGATGCCACAGCACTCTACTGAGGGTGACATAGTGAGACTCTATCTCAAAAAAAAAAAAAAAAAAGCAAAATTAAGGAATGAATAGGGACTGCTTTTAGAGGAGGTGGGTGGGGTGGTCATGGAATGTCACCTTTACAGAGGTGACATTAGAGCAGAGTTCTGAACAAGTTGTCTGGAAAGTTTTTTTTTTTTTTGAGACAGAGCCTCACTTTGTTGTCCTGGGTAGAGTGCCATGGCATCATAGCTCACAGCAACCTCAAACTCTTGGGCTCAAGAGATCCTCTTACCTCAGCTTCCTGAGTAGCTGTGACTTCAGGCGCCGACCACAATACTCGGCTATATTTTAGAGATGGGGTCTCGCTCTCGCTCAGGCTGATCTTGAAGCCATCCACCTGCCTTGGCCTCCCAGAGTGCTAGGATTACAGGTGTGAATCACCTCATTCAGCCTGGGAAAAAGTATTCAAAGTGTTCAATTTACTGAAAGCAAATGTACAGGTACTGAGGCAACAGCACATTGGAATAACTAGCAGGCGAGTGGGATGGGTAGGGTCGGTATGGGGATCAAGTTGTAGGAGACAAAAATAATCTTTAGAGACTAGTCACTGTATTTGAGGAAACTGTTACATCTAAACACTTATTCCTATGCCTACCAGGCAGTTGGAAAGATGAGTGCTCAAGACCAAACGTGGAACTGTAGATAAAGAAATGGGAATAGAAAGTGGTGCCTATATTTTTTATATACAAAGTTATAAAAATTATTGTAATTAACACAATGACCTTGCTGATTATTCTTGCATGCTTAGAAACCTCTTATATAGTTCATATGTCTATAACAGCTTTGTTTTTTTTTTTTTGAGACAGAGCCTCAAGCTGTCACCCTGGGTAGAGTGCTGTGGCATACACAGCTCACAGCAACCTCCAATTCCTGGGCTCAAGCGAGTCTCTTGCCTCTGCCTCCCAAGTAGCTGGGACCACAGGCGCCCGCCACAACACCCGGCCATTTTTTGGTTGCAGCCGTCATTGTTGTTTGGCGGGCCTGGGCTGGATTCGAACCCGCCAGCTCAGGTGTACGTGGCTGGCGCCTTAGCCCACTGAGCCACAGGCGCTGAGCCCATTTCTTGTCTTTCCATGTACATTATTAAATGCCTTAAGAATTTAAAGAGATGACCCTTTGACTGAAACTTTTTGTTATTCCTAATGCTGTTAGTAATCAGTTTGGCTTATTTTGTTTACATAAGGAAATAGTTTTAGTTATATTTTAGTAATGTTATTTTGTAGAACTGATGTATTTAATTCTTTGCTTATTGAAATAGTCAGAAAATGTTACAGTCTCCTCAAATATTTATGAAACAATATAATAACACAAAATTCTGTTTATTTTCACTTTAATAAATCACTTTATAGGTATTTATATTTCAAAATGAAATTCATTTTTTTTTTCTCATTTATGTTTCCAGGTGAAAATGACTCAGAAAAAAGAAGTTACTTTACCATTTTTGTTCATACCTTTTAAGTAAGTCCCTTATGTTTCTTTATTAAATTGAAGGAAAAAATTTATGAGTTGATGCTGATAGGATAAATTAGTTTACTTATAAACTTTGTCTTTTTGTGTATATTAGTATAAACCCAAAGTGGAATTTTTACTCTATTACTCTTCTATTACTTTTATTAAATGAGTAAGCCAGGAGGTAGAAACCTTTGACTGGCTGGAAGAGGTGATGGAGAGGTGTAGAGATATATGAGAAATATTACAGAGATGAATTCGACAGGGCTTACTTGGTTGGCTAGGCAGGTGTAGGGGCAGTAAGGAGGAGGAAGACTAAGACTCCCTGGCACGCTACCATGGGCGATAAAGTGAGACACTGTCTCTACAAAAAACAAAACAAACAAACAAACAAAAAACATATATGTAACGCAAAAGGGATTTAAAATTTCTATGAAAAATAAATTCTCATGAATAGCTTAACTAGTATTATAAAAGAACAAGATGAGATTTATTTTACTGGATAACAAGACATATTCTAAAGCTATTTTAATGAGTGTGATATTGATGCAGGCTAAACGTATACATTAATGGAACTGATTAGAGAGTATATAAAGAGACTAATACCTACAGATGTGCCTCAACTTACAGTGGGATTACATCCCAAAAAACTCATCATAAACTGGAAATATCCTAAGTCACAATGTGTTAACTACCCCTAACGCAGAACACCTACATTAGCCTGTAGCAATACAAAATCTTCTAACACAAAGCCTATTTTATAATAAAGTGTTGTATATCTCAGGTACTTTTATTGAGTACTATACTGAAAGTGAAAAACAGAATAGTTATAATTGGGTACTTAAAGTACATTGCTACTGAATGCATATCGCTATTGTACTAGCGTAAAGTCAAAAAATCTTAAGTCAAACTGTCAGAAGTTGGGGGATCATGTATATGGGATTTGTTTTTGATTAAAGATAGCATTTCAGATCAGTAGAAGAAAGAATTGTACTAGGAAAAATAAGCTGTTTATTTGAAAAAAATAGATCTTCTACTTCATTTTATTCAAAACACTAAATTCCACACTGATTAAAGAACAAAATATTTTAAAATAAGTAAAAGTGTGGTGCCTGTAAATAAGAGATAAAATATAACAGTCTTATAAAAAGAAGAAATATTTAATAGTCATATGGAGAAGATGGATAATTTGATTATATTAAAATTAAATACTTCAATAAAGTAACTATGAAGAGTTAAATAAATTTCAGATTAGAAGAAAATATTTGAAAAATATGTTACAAGTGTTGTAATTAGTAACTCTTCAAGGAATTTTATAGAAAGAATTGATTCCTAAATAATGAAAAGAAGATCCATTTCACATTTGTTGCACATTTATTATTCACAAGGCTCTGTTTTGTTTGCTTTACATATATGAAATAGATTATTCTTCAACTCTGTGGAGCAGTTACTATTATTTTCCCCATTTCGCAAATAAGGAAACTAAGCCACATAGAAGTAATTTTGAGATTTTTCACCTGTAAGTAGCACAAGACTTCAGCAGAATCTGAAATCAACCAGGCAGTCTGACTTCAGAGTCTGGTACATTCTTAGCAGGTGCAGCCACTTTGCGGCATAGTTTCATAGTATTTCCTAAAAGTAAGAAAATGCTCCAGCTGTATGCCTAAGAAAATCTCCTTCTCAAAGTGTATTTTTAGAGAATTAGATTTGCACCGTATCATTTTTATGGATACCTGAAACAAATGTCTATCAGTAGGAGGAACGTTAAATTAACACTAGTAACATCCATACTGTAAAACAGCATGTAGCAGTTTAAGAAAAATGAGGTAGTGTTATACATGCTTATATGGGAAAAGTTCTCAGATTGATTGTAGAGTGGGAAAGGTTAATTATAATATAACTATAATACACCATGATATCATTAATGTTAAAAATATAGAATAATACTACTTATACATGTGTGGCTGTATAGGAAGAGCATGGAAGTACATATACCTGATACAACTAGAAGGCTTTAATGAGGATATTAGCTAGCATGGTAATAAGACTATTCATTACGTAGTAGATATCAGAGCCAGCTGGAAAACTAAATTAAAAATTATTTTTCTATTATTTAGGGAGATTGTTAGAGGTTTAAATTACATGTTAAATTATTTTTTAAAAAGCATTTACCAGAGAACCAAGAGATGAACCCAGCTACTTACCGCTATTTGATCTTTGACAAGCCAATTAAAAACATTCAGTGGGGAAAAGATTCCCTATTTAACAAATGGTGCTGGGTGAACTGGCTGGCGACCTGTAGAAGACTGAAACT
>CAUYRH010072022.1:0-38195 GCA_963574655.1 Perodicticus potto
GGCGCCTGTAGTCCCAGCTACTTGGGAGGCGGAGGCAAGAGACTCGCTTGAGCCCAGGAATTGGAGGTTGCTGTGAGCTGTGATGCCACAGCACTCTATCCAGGGTGACAGCTTGAGGCTCTGTCTCAAAAAAAAAAAACATAATTGAGATTTTGTGAGGGATTGAACTAAATCTGTAAAATTCTTTAGTTCGTGTTGACGTCTTAGCAATATTCTTCTACTCCATTTATCTGGGAAGTCTTTCCTTTTACTACAGATACTACATATACGTCTTTTATAATTTCTTTCAGCAATGTTTTTGTTTTCAGTATATAAGTCTTTTGTCTCCTTGGTTGACCTTATTCTGAAGTATTTTATTTTTTATTTTTTTTTGATAGAGACAGAGTCTCACTTTATCGCTCTCAGTAGAGTGCCGTGGCATCACATAGCTCACAGCAACCTCCAACTCCTGGGCTTAGGCGATTCTCTTGCCTCAGCCTCCCGAGTAGCTGGGACTACAGGTGCCCGCCACAACAGTCGGCTATTTTGCTGTTTTTGCAGTTCGGCCAGGGCCGGGTTTGAACCCGCCACCTTTGGTATATGGGGCCGGCGCCCTACTGACTGAGCCACAGGTGCCATCCTATTTTATTGTTTTTGTTGCTATTGTAAGTGGAATGATGTTCTTAATTTCCTTTCCAAATTTTTCATCATTAGTGTATAGAAACACAACTGACTTTGTGAATTGATTTTGTATCTTGAAACTTGCTGAATTTGTACTTCTAATAGCTTTTCCCCCAGAATCTTTAGGATTTTCTGTATGTAAAGTTATGTGGGGGAGTCACCTGTGGCTCAAGGAGTAGGGTGCCAGCCTCATATACCGGAGGTGGCAGGTTCAAACCTGGCCCCAGCCAAAAAAAAAAAAAAAAAGTCATGTGGGCTCGGACCTGTAGTTCAAGCAGCTAAGGGGCCAGCCACATACACCAGATCTGATGGGTTCAAATCCAGCTCGGGCCTGCCAAACAACAATGACAACTACAACTGAAAAATAGCCGGGTATTGTGGTGGGCGCCTGTAGTTCCAGCTACTTGGGAGGCTGAGACAAGACAATCGCTTAAGCCCAGGAGTTTGACGTTGCTGTGAGCTATGATTTCATAGCACTCTACCCAGGGTGACAGCTTGAGTCTCTGTCTCAAAATAAATAAATAAATAAAAAATAAAGTCATGTGGTCTGTGAACAGGTAGAGTGCAGTGGTGGTGTCATCATAGCTCATTGAAACTTCAAACTCCTGGGCTCTAGCGATCCTGCCTCACCTTCCAAAGTGCTAAGATTACAGGCATAAGCCACTGCTCCTGCCCTCTACTGTATATTTTTAATTATCGCTAGATTATTTGGTTTTTTTTGTAGAGACAGAGTTTCACTTTATCGCCCTTGGTAGAGTGCTGTGGCGTCACACAGCTCACAGCAATCTCCAACTCCTGGGCTTAGGCGATTCTCTTGCCTCAGCCTCCCAAGTAGCTGGGACTACAGGCGCCCACCACAACGCCCAGCTATTTTTTGTTGCAGTTTGGCAGGGGCCAGGTTTGAACCTGCTACCCTCAGTATATGGGGCCGGCTCTCTACCTACTGAGCCACAGGCACCACCCCCATTTGAATGAATTTAATGTAGTACTAGGTGTGCTGCAAATTCATGGCTTGCTTTTTGGAACTTTGTGGAATTTTTTTTCCTGAATTTTTTTTTTTTTTGAGACAGAGCCTCAAGCTTTTGCCCTGGGTAGAGTGCTGTGGCATCACAACTCACAGCAACTTCCAACTCTTGGGCGTAAGCGATTCTCCTGCCTCAGCCTCCCAGGTAGCTAGGACTATAGGCGCCCGCCACAATGCCTGGCTATTTTTTTTTTTTTTTTTGTGGTTGTAGCCGTCATTATTGTTTGGCGGGCCCGGGCTGGATTTGAACCCACCAGCTCAAGTGTATGTGGCTGGTGCCTTAGCCACTTGAGCCGCAGGCGCCGAGCCAGGCCTGATGATTTTTATGTGACTGTGGACTGTGTGACCCTGTGGAAATTCTTACATAATCTTTTACATGCTTCTCCAGGAACAGAATAGAATTTTCTCCGCCTTTTTTGGAGACCTTATCCCTTTGTTTATATAAATGATTTTTGGTATTCAGTTCTCACTTCAGTAACCAATCCTCACTTCCACCCACCCCTTACCTCCAGCCTCCACCCCATTCCCAAACTTAGATTAAGATGATGAGTTGGATAAACTAGGTTAACACTCTCCCTATGACTGGTTCTATTTGGGTCACTATCTTTTTGAGATTCAAAGCATGTTAGGAATTAGAGGTTAATTAGGGCTTAGGAGTTAGGCTGTATAGAGTCAAGAGTTTTAATATTCTATCCTAGTTTTTAATAAATGTTTATCAGACTTTTAAAAGACTTCAAGAAATAGATAATTTGCCAATTAATGGGCTATAGATGAATAAGAAAAACAAAGAAACAAAATAAAAAAATAGATGATAATAGCCTAAGCAAGAGTGAGACGCCATCTCTACAAAAAATAAAAAATTTAGCCAGACAGGCCGGCACGATGGCTCACGTCTGTAATCCCAGCACTCTGGGAGGCAGAGACGGGTGAATTGTCTGCACTCACAATTTTGAGACCACTGAGCTAGAGCGAGACCCCATCTCTAAAAATAGCTGGTCTTTGTGGCTGGCGCCTGTAGTCCTAGCTACTCGGGAGGCTGAGGCAAGAGAATTGCTTGAACCCGAGAGTTTGCGGTTGCTGTGAGCTATGACTCCACCGCACTCTACTGGGGGCAACAAAGTGAGACTCTGTCTCAAAAAAAAAAAAAAATTAGCTAGACATTGTGGTACACACCTGTAGTCTTGGCTACTAGGGAAACTGAGACAGGAGGAATGCTTGAACCCAGGAGTTTGAAGTTGCAATGAGCTGTGATGGTACCACTGCACTCTGGGCAATGGAGCAAAATCTTGATTGATTAAAAAAATAAATAATAGACATATAGATGTGGGGCAAAGTATAGTTCAAACAGGTGTAAGAAATGTACGAACAGGCTAGTTGTGGTGGAGTCCACTACTTTGGGATGAGCCCAGATACGTGAGACTAGCCTGGGTAACATAGCGAGACCTCATCTTTACAAAAAAAAAAAAAAAGTAAGAAAAATTAGCTGGAAACAGTGGCATGCATCTATAGTTCCAGCTACTTGGAAGGCTGAGGCAGGAAGATTGCATGAGCCCAAGAGTTTGAGGTTGCAGTCAGCTATGATTGTACCACTGCACTCTGGGCAACAGCCTGGGCAATAGAGTAAGACTCCATCTCAAAAAAAAAAAAGGCTCAGAGCCTGTGGCTCAACGGGCTAAGGCGCCAGCCATGTACACCTGAGCTGGTGGGTTCGAATCCAGCCTGGGCCCGCCAAACAACAATGACGGCTGCAACCAAAAAATGGCCGGGCATTGTGGCGGGCTCCTGTCGTCCCAGCTACTTGGGAGGCGGAGGCAGGAGACTCGCTTGAACCCAGGAATTGGAGGTTGCTGTGAGCTGTGACGCTATGGCACTCTGTCCAGGGTAACAGCTTGAGGCTCTGTCTCAGAAAAAAAAAACAACGGAAAAAATATAAATACAGAAAATGTCCTGACTAGGCACAATGGCTCATGCCTGTATTTCTAGTACTTTGGGAAGCTGAGATAGGAGGATTTCTTGAGGCCAGGAGGTTCAGACCATCCTGAGCAAGAGTGAAACCGCTTCTCTACAAAATAATAGAAAACTCAGCAGAGTGTGGTAGCAGGCATCTGTAGTCCTATATACTCAGAAGACTAAGGCAGAAGAATCACGAGCCCAGGAGTTTAAGGATGCAATGTGTGATGAAGCTCCTGCACTCTGACTGAGGCCTCAAAGCCAGATTCTCTCTACCAAAAAAGAAAAGGGCTGGGGGAGGTGGCTCACGCCTGTAATCCTAGCACTTTGGGAGGCTAAAGCAGGTGGTTCACCTGAGCTCAGGAGTTTGAGACCAGCCTGAGCAAGAGCGAGACCCCGTCTCTACTAAAAAATAGAAAATTAGCCAGGTGTTGTGGCGGGCATCTGTAGTTCAGCTACTCTGGAGACTGAGATAAGAGGATCACTTAAATTCAAGAGATCGAGGTTGTTGTGAGCTATCACTCCATGACACTCTACCCAGGGCGACAGAGTGAGACTCTGTCTCAAAAAGTTAAAAAAAGAAATAGCCAGGTGTTGTGGCGGGCGCCTGTAGTCCCAGCTACTAGGGAGACTGAGGGAAGAGAATTGCCTAAGCCCAGGAGTTGGAGGTTGCTGTGAGCTGTGTGATGCCACGGCACTCTACTGAGGGCGACAAAATGAGACCCTGTCTCTACAAAAAAATAAAATAAAATAAAATAAAATAGGCTTGCCGCCTGTGGCTCAGTGGGCTGAGGCGCCAGCCATATACACCTGAGCTGGTGGGTACGAATCCAGCCCGGGCCAAACCACAATGACGGTTGCAACCAAAAAATGGCCGGGTGTTGTGGCGGGCGCCTGTAGTCCCAGCTACTTGGGAGGCTGAGGCAAGAGACTCGCTCTGGGCCAGGAATTGGAGGTTGCCGTGAGCTGTGATGCTACAGCACTCAGCACTCTATCCAGGATGACAACTTGAGGCTCTGTCTCAAAAAAAATAAATAAATAAATAAAAATAAAATAAAAAAAGAAAATGAAAAGTTCTTTTCAACCCTGCCCACCATTTACCTAGCTCCCCTTTCTAGTGGCCATCACTTTTGTTTCGTGTGTATCTCTCTAGAGATGGAGGTATTTCTGTGCATATTATATGAGCCTATTTATATAAAAAGTAAAAATCAGGCTAGAACAAGGATAAACTTTATATCCCTGATGTATTGCTAGATGGTTGCTTATAAACATCTTATTTTGACCTTGAACTAGACTGAGCACACAGAACTTTCATATCCTGGGGTGAAGTCACTCCGTTCAGTTGCATAGCATTGCCAGCATTTATGTTTTGTGAATTAAAAATATTTCTATGTGAGGCGGTGCCTGTGCTCAGTAGGTAGGGCGCTAGCCCCGTATACCGAGGGTGGTGGGTTCGAACCCAAACCCGGTCAAACTGCAACAACAAAAAAATAGCCGGGCATTGTGGCGGGCGCCTATAGTCCCGGCTACTTGGGAGGCTAAGGCAAGAGAATCGCCTAAACCTAGGAGTTGGAGGTTGCTGTGAGCTGTGTCGCCACGGTACTCTACAAAAAAATTTCTACAATAGTCAAAATCTTTTTAGGAATTTGAGAGTTTTGGCCTTGATAAAACCAGATCCTTAATCTACCAATCTGAGTATCTTAGAATGGGTAGTGTGAGGGTCAGAAGGAGAGGTGCTTGTTTTTCCTGACTTTCTGTGGTTTGTAATCACTGTATTTCTGACCAAAATGAAATGATGTCACATGATAAAAATAGAGTAAATAACAATGTAGAGTAAAATAAACTAGAAGCTGGTGTTATCTTTTTCTCTATCTGAAGCAACCGGGTGGGGGAAGAGAAGCAAATATATAAGTTCATGTACAATTTTAAATTGCAGACTATTTTATTTATTTATTTTTTGAGACAGAGTCTGGGGAGAGTGCCATGGTGTCATAGCTCACAACAGCCTCAAACTCTTGGGCTGAAGCAATTCTCTTATCTCAGCCTCCCAAGTAGCTGGAACTACAGGCGCCTGCCACAACACCAGCTATTTTTTTGTTGCAGTTGTCATTGTTGTTTTAGCTGGCCCGGGCCGGATTCAAACCCACCAGCCTCAGTGTATGTGACCAGCGTCCTACCCTGAGCTACGGGTGCCGCCCTGCACATTATTTTAAATTGCACACAAACTTTATGACCACCCTGTACTTATCCTCATTAGTACCTCTGTGGGCCACAAAGCTCTAATACTGCTGCTATTGTGTCTCACATGGAGTTTACTAATGCACAATAATACCCAGTAGGGACTCACTTGTGTCCCACCTATGTCCTCCCCAAGCAACTGTCATTTGTGTTCAGACTTAAATTGGTTAACCTTCAAAAATCAAAGATCCTGGGGCGGCGCCTGTGGCTCATTGAGTAGGGCACCAGTTCAAACCCGGCCTTGGCCGAACTGCAAAACAGAAAAATAGCTGGGCGTTGTGGCGGGCGCCTGTAGTCCCAGCTATTCGGGAGGCTGAGGCAAGAGAATTGCCTAAGCCCAGGAGTTGGAAGTTGCTGTGAGCAGTGTGATGCCATAGCACTCCACCGAGGGCGATAAAGTGAGACTCTGTCTCTACAAAAAAAAAAAAAAAATCAAAGATCCTGGCTAGGTGTGGTGGCTCATGCCTGTCATTCTTAGCACTCTGGGAGGCTTCAGGCAGATTGGCTGAGCTCAGGCGTTCAAGACCTGGTGGTGGACTCCTGTAGTCGCAGCTACTCAGGAGGCTGAGGCAAGAGGATCACTTGAGCCCAGGAGTTTGAAGTTGCATGAGCTACGATGTCATGGCCCTCTACCCACGGTGACAGAGTGAGACTCTATCTCCAAACAAACAAACAAGAAAACCTGTAGGTGTCTAAAAGGCTGTGCCTACCACACTGTTGCTGTGTACTGCAGCTGAGGGTTCCTGCTACAGTTCACCTGGATAAGCATTAGTCTTGCTTATATAAGAGATTTTTCTTTTTGTTTTTGGTTATAGTTGTCATTGTTATTTGGTGGGTCCAGACTGGATTCGAATCCACCAGCTCTGGTGTATGTGGCTGGCGCCCTAGCAGCTTGAGCTACAGGTGCCGAGCCTGTAAGAGATTTTTTAACTTCTCAATTAATTCATGGTTCAGATGCCTTTGTTCTAAATGTTCTACTCTGAGTAGACATTACTTGTTTCCAGGAACTTAGAATTGTTATTTTTTTCGACTTTCATCATATTGCATGGCTATAGTCCCAGTTACTTAGGAGTCCTTGAGACTATGAGTTTGAGGCTGCAGTGACCTGTGGTTGGGCCTGTGAATAGCCACTGCACTAAAGTCTGGGCTGCATAGCAAGACTCCATCTCCTAAAACAAATAAAGAACAACAAAAACAGGCTCGGCGCCTGTGGCTCAATGGGCTAAGGCGCTAGCCATGTATGCCTGAGCTGGTGGGTTCAAATCCAGCCTGGGCCTGCCAAACAACAATGATGGCTGCAACCAAAAAATTGCCGGGCGCTGTGGCGGGTACCTGTAGTCCCAACTACTTGGGAGGCAGAGGCAGGAGACTCGCTTGAGCCCAGGAAATGGAGGTTGCTATGAGCTGTGATGCCACTGCACTGTATCCAGGGTGACAGCTTGAGGCTCTGTCTCAAAAAAAAAAAAGAACAACAAAAACAAAACCCTCTTCTTTCTCCAGAAGAGAAAAATAAAGGATGTTGAGTCATATAAAGGGCTACTTTGTTGACTTAGCTGTTTGCCCTAGTTTCGATACTGTTAGTATTTGTGAGGGTTTCTGTTACAAAGTAGAATGTTATAACAGAAAGAATGTTGAAATAAGTCTGAACCTCAGTTTCCATTTTTTGGGACAGAGTTGCACTCTGTCACCCTAGGTAGAGTGCCGTGGCATCACAGCTCACAGCAACCTCAAACTCCTGGACTCAAGTCATCCTCTTGCCTCAGCCTCCCAAGTAGCTGGGACTTCAGGCACCCACCAGAGCGACTGGCTAGTTTTTTCTATTTTTAGTAGAGACGGGGTCTTGTTCTTGCTTAGGCTGGTCTCGAACTCCTGACCTCAAGTGATCCACCTGCTTTGGCCTCCCAGAGTACTAGGATTACAGGCATGAGCCACCTCGCCTGGCTCACTTTCCTCATTTTATTTGATTATTTATTTATTTAGAGACAGGGTCTCAATTTGTTGCCCTCGGTAGAGTGCTGTGGTGTCACAGGTCACAGCAACCTCTAGCTCTTGGGCTTAGGTGATTCTCTTGCATCACCCTCCCAAGTAGCTGGGACTATAGGCACCCCCCACAATGCCTGGCTATTTTTTGGTTATAGCTGTCATTGTTGTTTGGCAGGCCTGGGCTGTATTCCAACTTGCCAGCTCTGGTGTTGGTGGCTGGCGCCTTAGCCCCTTGAGCTATAGGCGCCGAGCCACTTTCCTTATTTTAAAAGGTGAATAATCTATTCCATTTCACAGAGTTGTTGGGAGGCCAAATGAAATCATATATGTAATAGAATTCAAGATGCAATTAAGGAGCTAAAGAAATAGATGTATTTCTGCATTAAGCTATGCCTTAATGATTTTTGCATAGTGAGGAGGTTATTTATCTAATCTTGAAGAAAGCAGAGTATTTTTTCTTTTGTTTTGTTTTTTGAGACAAAGTCTCACCCTGTCACCCTTGGTAAAGTGTTGTGGCGTCACAGCTCACAGCAACCTCAAACTCTTGGGCTCAAGTGATTCTCTTGCCTCAGCCTCCCAAGTAGATGGGACTACAGGTGCTCACCACATTGCCCGACAATTTTTTTTTTTTTTATAGAAGCAGAGTCTCACTCTATGGCCCTCGGTAGAGTGTCGTGGTGTCATACAGCTCACAGCAACCTTCAGCTCTTGGGCTTAGGCGATTCTCTTGCCTCAGTCTCCCGAGTAGCTGGGACTACAGGCACCCGCCACAATGCCGGCTATGTTTTTGTTTTGCAGTTCAGCAGGGGTCGGATTTGAACCTGCCACTCTCCGTATATGGGGCCGGCGCCCTACTGGCTGAGCCACAGGCACTGCCCCTGGCTATTTTTTGTTGCAGATGTCATCGTTGTTTAGCTGACCCGGGCTGGGCTTGAACCTGCCAGCCTCGATGCATGTGGCTGATGCCGTAACCACTGTGCTATTTCTGGGCACTGAGCCAGAAAGCAGTTTTGTTTCTTTTTGGTAGAGACAGAGTCTTACTCAATCGCCCTCCGTAGAGTGCTGTGGAGTCATAGCTCACAGCAACCTCCAGCTCTTAGGCTTAAGTGTTTCTCTTGCCTCAGCCTCCCAAGTAGCTGGGACTACAGGCATCCGCCACAGCGCCCGGCTAATTTTTGATGCAGTTCAGCGGGGCCAGGTTTGAATCCACAGCCCTCGGTATATGGGGCTGGTGCCCTACTTGCTGAGCCACAGGCGCCACCGATTGGGCTTAGGCGATTCTCTTGCCTCAGTCTCCCGAGTAGCTGGGAGTTTTATTGACAGTTTTTGGCATAAATCCTGCTCTACCTGAGTAAATATGGTAGAAAGGTTGGTTCATCATTCAGGGTCCCTAAAGGAAACATATGGTACATCTAAGGTGAGTAGCTTAGAAAAGTTTAATAAGGAGACTGTTTACAAAGGGCTTTAGGGAGCCCAGTATGAAAGAGAATACTCCAAGGTCAGTAAATGTGGAGCCTGTGTTACCTCTAGCTCCAAAGGGGCAAGGGATTGAGAGAGATTATCAGAATTTGAGAGAGCCATATGGAGAGAACTCTGGACTTCAGTAGAGGTGCCCTGGCACAGGAAGTAGCTAGGGAAATAAATACTCTGATCTCATTATCCTCCTGCCCTTTAATCTTCTTCTGACACATGAGGGCTGTCCAAAAAGTCTCTATTTTTCATATTACTTGGCTGGATACTTTTCAGAGAGCCTTGTACATCTGGTTGACCAATCCTAACTGGAAGACAGGGAAGAAAGCTGGCTTGTGCACATCATATGGTCAGCTTCCCATAAGGCAAAGTGGCCAAGAGTAGTGAGGGGATCTGGAAGGGCAAATGGATTCCTGAGCAAAATGTGGCTGTATGCTTGACTGAGGAGTCTGTAGTCGTTTTGGCTCAGAATTTTAAAATGTCAATGTGAGCCAGGCACAGTGGCTCACACCTGTAATTCTAGCACTTTGGGAGGCCGAGGCTAGAGGATCTCTTGAGGCCAGAGGGTAAGACCAGTCTGATGAAAAGCAATACCCTGGGCTCGGTGCCTGTGGCTCAAGCAGCTAAGGCACCAGCCACGTACACCTGAGCTGGCGGGTTCGAATCCAGCCTGGGCCTGCCAAACAACAATGGCAGCTACAACCAAAAAATGGCCAGGCGTTGTGGTGGGCACCTGTAGTCCCAGCTACTTGGGAGTCAGAGGCAGGAAATTTGCTTGAACCCAGGAATTGGAGGTTGCTGTGAGCTGTGATGCCACAGTACTCTATCCAGGGTGACAGTTTGAGGCTCTGTCTCAAAAAAAAAAAAAAGGAAAGAAAGAAAAAAGGAAAGCATTACCCTGTTTGACTAAAAATAGAAAAACCAGTCGAGTGTCATGGCTCACGCTTGTAATCCTAGCATTCTGGGAGACCGAGGCAGGTGGATTGTTTGAGCTCAGGAGTTTGAGACCAGCCTGAGCAAGCTGGAGACCCTGTCTCTAGTAAAAATAGAAAAGCTAGCCAGGTGTGAGGGCAGGTGCCTATAGTCTCAGCTATTCGGGAACCTGGGCAAGAGGATCACTTGAGTCCAAGAGTTTGAGGTTACTGTGAGCCATGATGCCACAGCACTCTACACAGGGTGACAGAGTGACAGTCTATCTCAAAAAAAAAAAAAAAAAAGCCACACGGCTCAGTGCCCATAGCACAGTGTTTTTTTTGTTGTTGTTGTTTGTTTTGTTTTTTTTGAGACAGAGCCTCAAGCTGTCACCCTGGGTAGAGTGCTGTGGCATCACAGCTCACAGCAACCTCCAACTCCTGGGCTCAAGTGAGTCTCCTGCCTCCACCTCCCAAGCAGCTGGGACTATAGGCGCTCGCCACAACGCTGGGCCAGTTCTTGGTTGCAGCCGTCATTGTTGTTTGGCGGGCCCGGGCTGGATTCGAACCCGCCAGCTCAGGTGTACATGGCTGGTGCCCAAGCCCATTGAGCCACAGGCGCCAAGCCAGCACAGTGTTTATGGCACCAGCCACATACACCAAGGTTGGCGGGTTCCAACCTGGCCTAAGCCAGCTAAACAACAATGACAACTGCAACAACAACAACAAAAATAGCCAGGCGTTGTAGCAGGCGCCTGTAGTCACAGCTACTTGGGAGGCTGAGGCAAGAGAATTACTTGAGCTCCAGATTTTGAGGTTGCTGTAAGTTGATGATGCCATAGCACTCTACTGAGGGCGACATAATGAGACTCTGTCTCAAAAAAAGAAAAAAGAGCCACAAAAAAGAAGAGGGTAGGAGATGAGGTGGAGTTAGTGTCAGGTTTATTTGATCTAAGAGGAAAGAGTAGAAAGTGCTGAGAGTCCACTTTTAAAATCAGCTATGCCAGGCAGTTATCTGGTGCATGTTTCTGCCTCAGGCTCTGTGCGTTCCAGAGATTCCTTTGTTTTGTGGTGTTGGTGTTTTCAGAAAGGCAAAGTGCAAGCAACATCCCTTTCTTTCTCTGATATGCTTGAACTTCAATAAGATATATTTATTTGTTGTTTTTATTGACAGAATCTCACTTTGTCGCCCTTGATAGAGTGCTGTGGCATCACAGCTCACAGCAACCTCCAACTCCTGGGCTCAAGTGATTCTCCTGCCTCCTCCTCCCAAGTAGCTGGGACTACAGGCACCCGCCACAACGCCCAGCTATTTTTTGTTGCAGTTTGGCCAGGGCTGGGTTCGAACCTGCCACCCTTGGTATATGGGGCCGGCCCTACTCACTGAGCCACAGGCGCCGCCCCGATAATTATTCTTATTCTTTGTTTTGAGACAGGTCTTACTCTATTGCCCAGCTGTTATGTGGTGGCATCATCATAGCTCATAGCAACCTCAAACTCTTGAAGTCAAGCAATCCTCCTGTCTCAGGCTCCCAAGTAGCTGTGACTACAGTTGTGTACTACCACACCTGGCCAATTTTTTAAATTTTTTGTAGAGATGAGATCTCTCTATGTTGATCAGGCTTGTCTTGAACTCCTGAACTCTAGTGATCCTCTTGCCTTGGCCTCCTGAAGTGCCTGAGATACTGTATCAGTATTCCTTTTAAATTAGGAGTCTTTTTGCAAAGTGGAGTCCATTTTTGAAAAAGGATACCCTCTTTTGAGTGGGGGGGTCCAGATTGAGATGAAATAAAAAACAAGTTCTTTTAAAATTAGAATGTAGGGGTGGTGCCTGTGGCTCAAAGGAGTGGGGCACCAGCCCCATATGCTGGAGGTGGCAGGTTCAAACCCAGCCCTGGCCAAAAACTGCAAAAAATGAAAAACAAAAAACAACAACAAAAAATTAGAATGTAGGGAAAATCCCCTTCTGCAGTTATAGGTACTTCACCCATGTTGAGCTGTCATTTGTCAGCAGTCTCCTTGTCTCCCCTAGCAGCTCTCAGTGAGAACTTTGAGAACAATTGGGTTTTTTTCTCCTTTTTAAAAAGTCGGTTTCCATACAGCCCATCAAAAATTGCCAGTGCCGGCTCAGCGTCTGTGGCTCAAGCGGCTAAGGTGCCAGCCACATAAACTTGAGCTGGTGGGTTCGAATCCAGCCCGGGCCCGCCAAACAACAATGGCGGCTGCAACCAAAGAATAGCTGGGTGTTGTGGCGGGTTCCTGTGGTCCCAGCTACTTGGGAGGTGGAGGCAGGAGAATCGTTTGAGCCCAGGAGTTGGAGGTTGCTGTGAGCTGTGATGCTATGGCACTCTACCCAGGGCGACAGCCTGTGGCTCTGTCTCAAAAAAAAAAAAATAATAATAATAATTGTTAGTGCCAACTATACTGCAAGTCGTCATATTGGGCAAAGTTTTCTTTCTTTCTTTCTTTCTTTTTTTTTTTTTTTTTTTGAGACAGGGCCTCAAACTGTCGCCCTGGATAGAGTGCTGTGGCATCACAGCTCACAGCAACCTCCAATTCCTCTGCTCAAGCGAGTCTCCTGCTTCCGCCTCCCAAGTAGCTGGGACTACAGGCATCCGCCACAATGCCCGTTCATTTTTTGGTTGGAGCCATCATTGTTGTTTGGCGGTCTCGGGCTGGATTCGAACCCACCAGCTCAGTTGTACATGGCTGGCGCCTTAGCCCGTTGAGCCATAGGCACCGAGCCAAAGTTTTCTTTCTTTCTTTCTTTCTTTTTTTTTTTTTTAGTAGATTAATAAGAGAAAGGTTTATTTCTAAATGCCATGTGAATAGGGGGAATCATAAGAATGATTTCTTAAAGTTTCAGTGATAGTCTAAAAGATGCCTTTTAGAAGGGATGGGGGAGAGACTGGAAAGTGTATGTGCAGTAAGTGGTTGCTAAGGGGGGAAGGGTAGATGGAGGGAAATAGATTGATTTGTAGATTAACCTGAGAGACAGATATTGTGCTTCAAATGACCTTAGGGCCCGGTCTATTAGTGGGCAGTTTTCAATTAGTAATAATCACGCCTTGGATAAACCTCATTGGCTACAGTACGGCCACTGTGTAAACCTGGATCCAGGGAACACTGAAGAGATGTTTTTATACAAAGCACATTAACAGACATGGTGCTTGTAATTCTAGCACTCTGGGAGGCAAAGGTGGGTGAATTACCTGAGCTCAGGAGTTCGAGACCAGCCTGAGCCAGAGTGAGTTCTCATCTCTAAAAAAAAAAAAAAGCTGGGTGTTGTGGCAAGTGCCTGTGGTTCCAGCTACTTGGGAGGCTGAAGCAAGAGAATCACTTAGGCCCAAGAGTTGGAGGTTGCTATGGGCTGTGATGCCCATTACTCCATGCAGGGTGACAAAGTGAGACTCTGTTTCAAAAAAAAAAAGATGGGTGGCGCCCATGCTGCAAAGGAGTAGGGCCCCGGCCCCATATGCTGGAGGTGGTGGGTTCAAACCCAGCCCCAGCCAAAAATTGCAGGAAAAAAAAAAAAAAAAGACATGGAGCTTATTTGCAAATATTGTGACTCATACCTGTAATCCTAATACTTTGGAAGGCCAGGGTGGGAGGATTGCTTGAGCCCAGGAGTTTGAGACCAGTCTGAGCAGCATAGCAAGACCCTATTTCTATAAAAAGTAGAAAAGTTAGCTGGGTGTCGTGGCATGCGATAAGACTGAGTAGTCCCAGCTACCAGGGAGGCTGAGGAAGGAGGATCACAGACTGACCAGTATTTGATTGCTCCTGCAGAGCTAATAATTCAATGGAAACTATAAAGAGATTCTTTTTTTTTTTTTTGTAGAGACAGAGTCTCACTTTATTGCCCTCGGTAGAGTGCCATGGAGTCACACAGGTCATAGCAACCTCCAACTCCTGGGCTTAGGCGATTCTCTTGCCTTAGCCTCCCGAGTAGCTGGGACTACAGGCGCCTGCTACAACACCTGGCTATTTTTTGGTTGCAGTTTGGCCAGGGCTGGGTTTGAACCTGCTGTCCTCCGTATATGGGGCTGGCGCCCGACTCGCTGAGCCACAGGCACCGCCCTACAAAGTGATTCTTAAAGTGAATACTTGCATTTCTAGCATGGGCAGTACAATGTTAAGGTTTATATGCTTCATTTTGTACTGTCACCTGAAAGCTGTTTAAAAACACGCACATGGGCAGCGCCTGTGGCTCAAAGGAGTAGGGCGCCGGCCCCATACGCTGGAGGTGGCGGGTTCAAACCCAGCCCCGGCCAAAAACTGCAAAAAAATAATAATAATAATAATAAAAAGTAAAAATAAAAACATGCACATGTAGGCAGCACCTGTGGCTCAGTGGGCAGGGCGCCAGCCCCGTATATTGAGGGTGGTGGGTTCAAACCCGGTTCTGGTCAAACTGCAACAAAAAAATAGCCGGGCGTTGTGGCGGGCACCTGTAGTCCCAGCTACTCGGGAGGCTGAGGCAAGAGAATCGCCTAAGCCCAGGAGTTGGAAGTTGCTGTGAGCTGTGTGACGCCATGGCATTCTACGGAGGGTGATAAAGTGAGACTCTGTCTCTACAAAAACAAACAAACAAAACAAAAAAAACATGGCTCGGCGCCTATGGCTCAACGGGCTAAGGCGCCAGCCACGTACACCTGAGCTGGCGGGTTCGAATCCAGCCCGGGCCTGCCAAACAACAATGGTGGCTGCAACCAAAAAATGGCAGGGCGTTGTGGCGGGTACCTGCAGTCCCAGCTACTTGGGAGGCAGAGGCAAGAGACTCGCTTGAGCCCAGGAATTGGAGGTTGCTGTGAGCTGTGATGCCACAGCACTCTATCCAGGGTGACAGCTTGAGGCTCTGTCTAAAAAAACCCAAAAAAACAAAAAAAACAAAAAAAACACACATGCTACTTGGGAGGGTGAGGCAAGAGAATTGTTCAAGCCCAAGAGTTTGAGGTTGCTCTGAGCTCTGACACCACGGCACTCTACCGAGGGCGACATAGTGAGACTCTGTCTCAAAAAAACAATAAAATAAAGAAATAAAATAAAATAAAAACACGCACATGGCCCATGCAATGCTCTGCCCATGTTCACTGTATCACATGACTATCACCATCATCATAGAAGAGTAACACATGTTCATCTGATACATAGACTGTTCTGTGTGGGAAACCCTAATGTGAGTGCCATGAGTTCAAGACCAGAACTTTGCTTCCAAAGAGAGGGGTGTACTGGCCGGGCGCAGTGGCTCACGCCTGTAATTGCAGCATCCTGGGATGCTGAGGCAGGTGGATTACCTGAGCTCAGGAATTCGAGACCAGCCTGAGCAAGAGTGAGTCCCTATCTCTATTACAAATAGAAAAATTAGCTGGGTGGTATAGTGTGCGCAAGTAGTCCCAGCTTCATGGGAGGCTGAGGCAAGAGGATTGCTTGAGCCCAGGAGTTTGAGGTTGCTGTGAACTATGATGACACCAGGGCACTCTAGCCGGGGCGATGTAGTGAGACTCTGTCTCAGAAAAAAAAGAAAACCCATTCCGCTATAATATAAAGCACTTTATTTTCAGAATCTTTTTTTTTTTTTTGAGACAGAGTCTCAAGCTGTCACCCTAGGTCAAGTACCATGGCATCATACCTCACAGAAACCTCCAACTCTTGGGCTGAAAAGATGCTCTTGCCTCAGTTTTTTTATTTTTAGTAGAGATGGGGGTCTTGCTTTTGCTCAGACTGGTCTCGAACTGGTGAGCTCAAGCAATCCACCTGCCTCAGTCTCCCAGAGTGCTAAGATTATAGGCGTGAGCCACTGTGCCTGGCCATGTTTTCAGAATCTTTAATTGGCTCACATCAATCCTGAAGGATGAGTAGAACCTTCACATATTTTCTCATTCTATGACACAGGAATTTCTGGGTATTTTTTTCTTTTCCCTTTTTCTTTTGAAAGATAGGAACTTGCTCAGGCTGGAGTGCAGGAGTGCAGTGGCAAGATTGTAGCTCACTAGGGCAGGCCTGTGACTCAGTGAGTAGGGCGCTGGCCCCATATAACGAGGGTAGCAGGTTCGAACCCAACAGCGGCCAAACTGCAACAATAACAACAACAAAAAAAATAGCTGGATGTTGTGGCAGGCACCTGTAGTCCCAGGTACTTGGGAGGCTGAGGCAAGAGAGTCATCTAAGCCCAAGAGCTGGAGGTTGCTGTGAGCTATGACGCCACAGCACTCTACCGAGGCCAACATAGTGAGACTCCTGTTTCTAAAAAAAAAAAAAAAAAAAAAGATTGTAGCTCACTATAACCTTAAACTTTGAGGCTCAAGTGATCCTCCCACCTCAATCCCCTGGCAATAGCTAGGATTATAGGCATTTGCCATTATGCCTGGCTAATTTTTAACATTTTTTTTAGAGACAAGGTCTTGTTATGTTGCATAGGCTGGTCTCAAGCATTCCTCCTGCGTGGGCCTCCAAAAGTGCTAGGATTATAGGTGTGAGCCATGAGCCATTGTGCCCCATCTCTCTCTCTCTCTTTCTCTCTTTTTAAAAAATTTAATTCTCCTGTTGAGTTTATTGCTGTTAAAATTTGGAATGATTTTTTCCAGGGATCCAAGATCTTCCTCACTCTTCAGCATCTAAACATATAATCCTTCTTACCTTTTCCTCATGTCTCCCCACAGCCATATATGTCGTTGGCGCAGCAGATGGTACCGCCTAGTTCAAGCAACAGCACCCCTAACAGCAGCGGTGGAAGCAATGGAAGTGACCAGCTGAGCAAAACCAACCTATACATCCGAGGATTGCAGCCGGGCACTACTGACCAGGACCTTGTCAAGCTGTGTCAACCGTAAGTTGGGGTACATGTCAGTAGGGATCCAGGAACCATACAGATTTAGTGATGCTGGCTTCTTGCCAGGACTTCTTATCCCAAAATGCAATAGTCTTTTGCTCCTGCCCTGTAGTCACAAATTTTCTCAGCAGCTCCTCTTTAAAACAAAAAAATACTAACTTGGCGCCTATGGCTCAACGGGCTAAGGCGCCAGCCATGTACACCTGAGCTGGCGGGTTCGGATCCAGCCCGGGCCCGCCAAACAACGACGGCTGCAACCAAAAAACAGCCGGGCATTGTGGTGGGCGCCTGTAGTCCCAGCTACTTGGGAGGCGGAGGCAGGAGACTCGCTTGAGCCCAGGAATTGGAGGTTGCTGTGAGCTGTGATGCCACATCACTCTATCCAGGGTGACAGCTTGAGGCTCTGTCTCAAAACAAACAAACAAACAAAAAAAACTTGCTATTGATGTATAAAACCTTTATATGTTTTTTTTTTTTTTTTGAGACAGAGCCTCAAGCTGTCACCCTGGATAGAGTGCTCTGGCATCACAGCTCACAGCAACCTCCAGTTCCTGGGCTCAAGCGAGTCTCTTGCCTCCGCCTCCCAAGTAGCTGGGACTACAGGCGCCCGCCACAACGCCCGGCAATTTTTTTTTTGGTTGCAGCCGTCATTGTTGTTTGGCGGGTCCGGGCTGGATTCGAACCCGCCAGCTCAGGTGTACGTGGCTGGCGCCTTAGCCCGTTGAGCCACAGGCACCGCTCCTTTATATGTTTCTGATGAATGCTGAATGAGGCGGGGTCTTTGAACCTCAACTCCACCTTTATTTCTGGCACCTCCCTTACACTGGTAGTCTTAGTGGAAACTAAGACATTTAGTCTTATCACTACCCTTATACCCTTTTTTTTTTTCCCTGAAACAAGATCTCCATCTGTTGCCTAGGCTAGAGTGCAGTGGTTGATCATAGCTCACTGCAGCCTTGGACTCCTGCACTTAAGCCATCCTTCTGCATCAGCCTCCGAGTAGCTGGGACTACAGGTGCATACCACTCCACCTCGCTAATTAAAAAAAAAAAATTCTGGTGCCTCACACCTGTAATCGTAGCACTCTGCGAGGCTGAGGCAGGTGGATTGCCTAGCTCAAAGGTTCGAGACTAGCCTGAGCCAGGGCAAGACCTTGTCTCTAAAAATAGCCAGGCATTGTGGCAGGTGCCTATAGTTCCAGCTACTTGGGAGGCTGAGGCAAGAGAATCACTTGAGCCCAAGAGTTTGAAGTTGCTGTGAGGAATGATGTCCTGGCACTCTACCAAGGGTGATATAGTGAGACTCTGTCTCAAAGAAAAAAAAAAATTCTGTAGAGAGTGGGTCTTGCAATGTTGCCCAGGCTGTTTTCAAACTCCTAGCCTCCATCAATTCCCCCATTTTGGCTTCCCAAAGTGCTAAGATTATGGGTGTGAGTTTCTGCGTAAGGGGTGTCCTTATACCCTAAATAGAAATGTTCAGTGTCTGTTTCGATGTTGATTAGAAAGCTGTTGGAACTGACAATGGGGAGAGAAGGAAATTAGGACTAGCTGATCAAATCATACACTTTGAGGAGTTTCTGGGCTGGAGATATCCCTTGTGGATGAGAGGCACTCTCAAATTAGTGGATAAAGAAGGTAGAGAGGCTGTCACTCAGCCTCTGTCCCATGAAGACCCTCCCAGTAGATTTGAGTCATGAGGTTAGAGATAATTACCACAGAATTAGCCCAGTTGGGAATGCTAGAAAAACGGCAAGAGTTGCACAGATGCCCATTTCAGTTTTATTTAGCAGAAAAGCATATATTTCAAATAATATGTCAGAGGGAATTATTAGAAGAAGTCTTTGAGTAGGATGGGGAAATTAGTAAGGAGCGGGAAAGAATTAAGTTTGGGTAAGTGAATCTTTGAAAGAGGTAAAAATAATTGCTTTGTATATTTTTTGGGTTTTTTTTTTTGAGACAGAGTCTCAGTTATCACCCTTGGTAGAGTGCTGTGGCATCACAGCTCACAGCAACCTCAAACTCTTGGGCTCAAGTGATTCTCTTCCCTCAGCCTCCCAAGTACTGGGACTACAGGTTCAGTCACAACGCCCAGCTATTTTATTTTTGTTGCAGTTGCCATTGTTGTTTTTTAGTTGGCCTGAGCTGTGTTTGAACCTGCCAGCCTTAGTGTATGTGGCAGGCCCTGTAACCACTGTGCTACGGGTGCTGAGCCTGCTTTGTGTATTTTCATCTTTTAAAACTTTTATTGAAGTACAATAAGCATACAAAAAGTATACAAATTGGGCTGGGCATGGTGGCTCCCGCCTATAATCCTAACACTCTGGGAGGCCAAGGCAGGTGGCTTGTCTGAGCTCACAGGTTCAAGACCAGCCTGAGCCAGAGCAAGACACCACCCCCACATCTCTAAAAAAGAGCCAGGTGTTTTGGCGGGTGCCTCTATTCCCAGCTACTTGGGAGGTTGAGGCAAGAGAATCACTTTTTTTTTTTTTTAAGAGACAGTCTCACTTTGTTGCTCTCGGCAGAGTGCCATGGTGTCACAGCTCACAACAACTTCTAGCTCTTGGGCTTAGGTGATTCTTTTGCCTCAGCCTCCCAAGTAGCTGGGACTATAGGCGCCCGCCACAACGCCTGGCTATTTTTTGTTGTTCTTGTTGCAGTTTGGCCGGGGCTGGGTTTGAACCTGTCACCCTCGGTATATGGGGCTGGTGTCCTACTCACTGAGCCATAGTCACCGCCCAGCAAAAGAATCACTTAAGGCCAAGAGTTTGAGGTTGCTATGAGCTATGACACCACGGACAGCACCGTATCAAGGGCAACAAAGTAAGACTCTGTCTCAAAAAAAAAAAAAAAAGATTTCCATCATAGGACTGCGCTACAGTTGGTTACCCAGTCTACTGTTTTTAGACATGGGGGTTGTTCGCAGTCTGTGCTGCTGTGAACCTGTACGTGACTTTTAGTGCATATGTATACACATTTATGTTGGGTATATACCTGTGCATATCCAGGAGGGTGTAGGATGTACACCTGTTGAGCTTTTGTAGATAACCACTAAATAATTTTCTGAAGTGATTAAACTAATTTAAACTCCCACAAAATAGCTGGGTGCTGTAGGTTAGGGGTTAGCACGCTGGCCCCGTACATTAGGGCCAGTGGGTTTGAACCTCACCAGAGCCTAATTAATAAACTCCCACAGAAGTATATGTAAGTTCCAGCTCCAAATCCTGGAGAAGCAGGTTGTTTGACCCCCAAAATATAGTTCTGTCAGGTGTTTGAAGTACTCTATTCTCATTGCACTGAGGAAATGGTTTGGTTCCTACAAATCATATGGATTTTGGCTAGCACCAGGCCACGAACTCGGTCTCCGAGGCAGTGGTTCTCAACCTTCCTAATGCTGCGAGCCTTCAATACAGTTCCTGTGGGTTGCGACCCACAGGTTGAGAACCGCTGCTCTAAGGCTAGGTGCGACTATCCAACCTGTCTTTTCTTCACCTCAGCTTACCTTGTAGAAAGGTATTTGAGTGGAACTTAGGGGACTTAGGGGGTCTAGGGCTGGCTATTTTGAGGGGGGAGTAGTAATTGGCAGAAATGTTGATTTATGAGGGAACAAATATATCAATGTAGGATTTCTGCATTTTATGTTTCTTGAACTAAATATAACGTGCTACAAAAATCCTCTCACACCTCAAGACCCAGAAGAAACTCAGTTCGACTTGACTGCACAGGTGTCCCTTGCGATCATGGAGGTCCTCGTCCCCCTCTCACCACCCCCATCCCCGAGAGACCAAAATCTACAGACACTCAAGTCCCTTACGTAACAGGGCACAGCATTTGTATATATCTTATGCATATCCTTCCATGTTCTTTAAATTATCTCTAGATTACTTGTAATACCTAATACAATATAAAAGCCATGTAAATAGCTATTATACTATATTATTTAAAGAATAATGACAAGAAAAGAAAGTCTGTATGGATTCAGTACAGACGCAGCCATTTTCTTCCTGCAAATGTTCAGTCCGTGTTTGGTTGACTCCGCAGGGGCAGAACCCAGGGATACAGAGGGGCAACTATGCTTTTTGCTTTTTGGCTTTTATTTTGTCCTTCCAAACAGTAGCCCTACCCTTTGCTGTGTCCAAAGGGATGGAATGGTCGGGGTATAGGCTGGAAGGAGCCTACAGGGGCCCATGAAGGTGGAAGAGGGAGCAGGGATGAGACGGTGCCGGAAGGGTTATGACAAAAGGGACGCTGGGAAGAGCCGGTGAGGGGGAGCGAAGCCTCTCTAGGAAGGGTATTTCTCAGGGCTGGGAAGACTTCCTGCCTTTGTCCTGGTTGTCTCCCCCTGGGTTGTGGGGAAGGAAGCGTTGCTGGATCCTAAACTCCAAAAGAGAGTCTAGGACTGGAGTCCTGGTTCTCTTGGAGGAGCTCTTTCTTCCAAGGAGGAAGCAGCAGTGACCCAGCTGCTGCCAGCTGCAGTGGAAATTCTGAGCGCAAAGTCTCAGGCTGCTAGACCACAGCCAGCTCCACCCTGGGGCCTTGACAGGGAGAGCCTCCTCCTCCTGCACGTCCTCTGGCTATAGTCAGACTTCTCAGGAGTCCCTCCCCTTGCCTAAATTTGGGAAAGAATCCAAATATGTAGCCCTGAAGGGCTAGGACAGCCACATCCCTCCCACCCCCTTTCTAAAGGGATCTTTTTGGAGCCTCCAGTGCATCGCTTGGCTTATTTTGTCTAATCCTTTGGGTTGCTGAAGTTCCACTAAAAAGTCAGCAAGAGGCCACCAAGGAGTGAAAACAAACAAATCAATCATATGTTCTTTAGGGAAGAGAAAAGAGGTGGAAAAAAAAAAAATGCCTGCTTGGAGTATTGGTCTCAAATTCAGTCCCCGCCAACTGTTTTCTGTTAACTCTTGTACTTCTGACTGGTTTTTAGTAATTTCTGTTCTGTCTCTTTAATGTTTTCACCCTCCTGGAGTGGAATGTAGACGATTTTTTCTAGCAGAACACCTCTGACCTCTGACATGATCCTGACCTGGGATACTCAGCTTTGGGAGTTCCATTTGACTCTACTGCCAAAGTATAATTTTCAAGAAGTTAAAAAACATGACTCTCATGCAAATATAGAATGAACACATGGTGAAGATTTATTTAATTTATTAATAAGGAAACCAGCAGGATGGTAAAATGGGTTCAAAGAACATTTTAAGAACTGAGTATATTAGGCCCAGAAGAAAGAAGGTTGGAGTAAGATTGCTGGGTTAGATACAAAACTGGTTCACGTCCTACAGGGCAGTAAAACCAGTAACCTTTGAGAGTATCTTTTTCTCCCAGGCAGAAATAACTTGCATTTCTACTGTACAAAAATGTACAAGTTGTATCTTTGCAAAGTGTAGGCCCTAATCAGTAGTAAATGATAAGTCAACAAAAGAAACATACTGTGAAAAATTCTGTCAATGTGCATTTTATTTCATTTTGTTTATTTATTTTTTTTGAGACAGAGCCTCAAGCTGTCACCCTGGATGGAGTGCTGTGGCATCACAGCTCATAGCAACCTCCAATTCCTGGGCTCAAGCGAGTCTCCTGCCTTCGCCTCCCAAGTAGCTGGGACTACAGGCGTCTGCCACAACGCCCGGCCATTTTTTGGTTGCAGCCGTCATTGTTGTTTGGTGGGCCCAGGCTGGATTCGAACCCGCCAGCTCAGGTGTATGTGGCTGGCGCCTTAGCCTGTTAAGCCACAGGCGCTGAGCCAATTCATTTTATTTTTTGAGAGAGAGTCTCTCTCTGTTGCCAGGCTAGCTCACTGCAACCTCAAACTGTTGGGTTCAAGCGATCCTCCGGCCTCAGGCTCCTGAGGTAGTTGGGATGACAGGAGCCTGCTAGCCTGCCACAGTGCCTGGCTAATATTCTATTTTTAGTAGAGGCAGGATCTTGCTCTTACGCAGGCTGGTCTTGAACTCTTAAGCTCAAGGAATCCTCCTATCTCACTTCCCAGAGTGTTAGAATTACAGGTGTGAGCCACTGTGCCCAGCCTGAATGTACATTTTAGACAATGTTCCAGAAATTAATATAATTGATATAAATCATGCTTTTGCCTTCTTACCAAGTTTTAGGTGATGTTTTTAGATGATTTTCTCTTTCTTTTTTTTTTTAAGACAGTCTCACTTTGGGCGGTGCCTGTGGCTCAAAGGAGTAGGGCACCTGCCCTATAAGCCAGAGGTGGTGGGTTCAAACCCAGCCCAGGCCAAAAATTGCAAAAAAAAAAAAAAGACAGTTTCACTTTGTTGCCCTTGGTAGAGTGCCTTGGCGTTACAGCTCACAGCAGCCTCCAGCTTAGGTGATTCTGTTGCCTCAGCCTCCCGAGTAGCTGGGACTACAGGCGCCCTCCACAACGCCCGGCTACTTTTTGATGCAGTTTGGCCAGGGCTAGGTTTGAACCCACCAACCACAGTATATGGGGCCGGTGCCCTACTCGCTGAGCCACAGGTGCTCCTTCTTTCCTTCCTTCCTTCCTTCCTTCCTTCCTTCCTTCCTTCCTTCCTTCCTCCCTCCCTCCCTCCCTCCCTCCTTCCCTCCCTCTTTCTTCTTTCTCTTCATCCTTTTCTTCCTTCTTTCTTTCTTTCTTTTTTTTTTTCAGACAGAGTTTCACTATGTCACCCTTGGTAGAGTCCCATGGCATCCCACCTCATAGCAACCTTAAGCGATTCTCTTGCCTCAGCCTCCCAAGTAGCTGGGACTACAGGAGCCCACCATAATGCCCAGCTATTTTTTGTTGCAGTTGTCATTGTTGGTTAGCTGGCCCAGGCCAGGTTTGAAACCACCAACTTCTGTGTATGTGACTGGTGCCATAACCACTGTGCTATGGGCACTGAGCCTTTTTTTTTTTTTATTTTTTAAGACATAGTCTCTTTTTTTTTTGAGACAGAACCTCAAGCTGTCCCCCTGGGTAGAGTGCTGTGGTGTCACAGCTCACAGCAACCTCCTAATCTTGGGCTCAAGCAATTTTCCTGCCTCAGCCTCCCAAGTAGCTGAGACTCAACAGGCTAAGGCGCCAGCCACGTACACCTGAGCTGGCGGGTTCGAATCCAGCCCAGGCCTGCCAAACAACAATGACACCTGCAACCAAAAAAATGGCCGGGCATTGTGGTGGGTGCCTGTAGTCCCAGCTACTTGGGAGGCTGAGGCAGGAGACTCACTTGAGCCCAGGAATTGGAGGTTACTATGAGCTGTGATGCCACAGCACTCTACCTAGAGTGACAGCTTGAGGCTCTGTCTCAAAAAAAAAAAAAAAAAAAAAACCCAGGCGTTGGGGGGGGCCCCTGTAGTCCCAGCTACGTGGGAGGCGGAGGCAGGAGATTCGCTCGAGCCCAGGAATTGGAGGTTGCTGTGAGCTGTGATGCCACGGCACTCTATGCAGGGTGACAGCTTGAGGCTCTGTCTCAAAAAAAAAAAAAAAAGACATAGTCTCATTATGTCACTCTTGGTAGAGTGCCCTGGTGTTACAGCTCACAGCAACCTCAAACTCTTGGGCTCAAGCAATTTTCTAACCTCATCCTTCCTAGTAGCTAGGACTACAGATGCCGCCACAACCTTCCTTTCTTTCTTTTGTTTTTTCTTCAGACATGATTTCCCTCTGTTGTCAAGGCTAAAGTGAAGTGGCACGATCATAGCTCATTGCAACCTCAGACTCCTGGGCTCAAGCAATCCTTTAGCCTCAGTCTCCTTAGTAACTGGGACCATAGTTGCATGGCTGGCTAATTTTTTTCTATTTTTTGTAGCAATGGTGGCCTTGCTATGTTGCTCAAGATTGTTTTAAAGTCCTAGCCTCAAACAATCCTCCCTCTTCAGCTTTCCAAAGTGCTAAAGTTACAGATGTGAGCCATTGTGCCTGGACTGATAATTTTCTTTTCTTTTTTGTTGCAAGACAGAGACTCACTCTGTTGCCCAGGCTATAGACCCCTGGTGTCAACCTAGCTCACAGCAACCTCAAACTCATGGGCTCAAGCAATCCTCCTGCTTTAGGCTTCCTAAATACCTGGGACCACAGGTGCCCACTATAACACCCGGCTGTGACCACTTACAACGCCCGGCTGTGCCCACTACAAAGCCCAGCGGCCACAATATTTTTTGGTTGCAACCATCACTGTTGTTTGGTGGGCCTGGGCTGGATTTGAACCCGCCAGCTCAGGTGTATGTGGCTGTCACCTTAGCTGCTTGAGCCACAGTTGTCTCTTTCTAACTGGTGTCTGAACCTTAGTTGGGAAATAGAAATGTGTTGGTTTTATTAGGTCTACAGTTACCTTCTTTCTTTTCTTTTTTTTTTTTTTTTTGAGACAGAGTCCCACTTGTTAAGCCTCGGTAGAGTGCCGTGGCGTCACAGCTCACAGCAACCTCCAGCTCTTGGGTTTGGCGATTCTCATGCCTCAGCCTCCTGAGTAGCTGGGACTGCAGGCGCCCGCCACAACGCCCGGCTAAAGTTACCTTATTTCTTGTAAGCATTTTGGGGGGATAGGTTTATATCAAAGGTGGCAGTTTCTTTTCTTTTTTTTTTTGAGACAGAGCCTCAAGCTGTCAGCCTGGATAGAGTGCTGTGGCATCACAGCTCACAGCAACCTCCAATTCCTGGGCTCAAGCAAGTCTCCTGCTTCCGCCTCCCAGGTAGCTGGGACTACAGGCGCCCGCCACAACACCCGGCCATTTTTTGGTTGCAGCCGTCATTGTTGTTTGGCGGGCCTGCACTGGATTCAAACCCACCAGCTCAGGTGTACGTGGCTGGCACCTTAGCCTGCTGAGCCACAGGCGCCGAGCTAAAGGTGGCATTTTCAATTCATTTTTTGTTGTTTTTATTAAGATGTGAACAAGAAAAGTTATCCTAGTGGGAGCACAGAATAGGCGTAGATTCATCCCGATGTCCCCCTCTCTGTCCCGTTCTTAACCTTTGGCCCCAGATGATCACTTTGCATTTTCTCTCCCTTAGATATGGCAAGATTGTTTCCACTAAGGCCATACTGGACAAGACCACAAACAAATGCAAAGGTGAGAGATCAGCTGTCCCTGGTGATGGATGACACCGTAGGTGAAGCCACCCCCTTACTGTTGAGCGTCCCGAGTACCTAGCGAGAAGGAGTCTCTGAGGTTTTCAGGCTTAAAATATTAATGGATATGTAGATTCTTGGGTGGCCAGATAGGCAGAGCTGAAAATGCTGTCTGGGGGATGAAGGACTCGAGGCTCCACGACTGCACAGAGCACCTTGAGTCCCTCGGGCTTCATTCGCCTTCTGGTTTCCCTGCGTGGGGCAGTGAAGGTGGGTGGGCGAGACTGTTTCTACTTAGCAGAGCAACATCAATTGGGAGGGGTGACTTGGCAGGTGTAATTTTCTGAGGCTGGATAGTTTAACTGCAGTTTTGAGCAGTTGTGGATGAAGCTGGAGAATGGAAGGTGGCGATAAGGTGCGGTGGGCATGGTTTCTCCCCCAGGTACTGACTGTCTGCTCCGGGGAGGCTGTGTTCCCACCGTGCCCAGCATGGGGTGTGTCTAGGAAAGGGGGAGTGTGTTCTTTTGGATGTGTGGAATGGGCTGTTGGTCATTAGTAGGGCCTCGTTCCTGAAACCTCAGATTTCTCGGGGGCGGGGAGAGACCAGGATACCCCAGGCCCTCATTACCTTGGCACCCTTAGCCACCGAGTGGAATGAACCTCAGGGCTGAGGAGCACACGGATAACCACCTGAAACCTCTTACTTTCTCTTTCTCCCCACCACTTCTGTTACACGGATGATAACTCTGCTCTGTCTCCTGAAACACCTGGGCCTCCTACCGCCCTTGCACCTCCCACCTCCCAGTGATGCTGTTTCCCTGTTCCAGGCTATGGCTTTGTGGATTTTGACAGTCCTTCAGCAGCACAGAAAGCTGTGACAGCACTGAAAGCCAGTGGCATACAGGCACAGATGGCAAAGGTAGGGGTGACACCCGTGTCTGTCCCTCTAAGGGGTTTGTGCTTAGCACCAAAGTTCTAGTACCAAGGTTTCCAGAGGGCTTAGGAACCATGAAATTGAATGGGCGAGAGCTGGCTGCCCTGCGCCTGGCTGCACCTGCCAGAGACGGGCTGGGCCTCAAGGATCCACTGAGCCCCGCGGGCTGCTGGAGGAAGGCGGCTCAGTCCCTGGCAGGTAGCTCTGTTAACTCTGCTCCTCTCGGGGAGGTATTAGAAGTCGGAAGAGGGTTAGGAGGCCTCTCCCAGTGCTCTGCCGCTTCCCTGCTCCCACTTCTCTATGGACAGATTGTGGTAGTTTTGCAACATTCTCTGAAGAGGCCAATTATGCAATTCAGAAGTTCAGAAAAATGCTCTCCAGCTCCCAGCGCCATTCCCTGAAGGGGCAGGGAAACCACAGCAAGGAAGCAAATTGTCCCCCTCAGGTCTGTAGGAAGCTATGGTTCTCACCTGGCCTCCTGGACAGTTTTTTCCTTTCACTTCATCCAGGCAGGACGGTCCCCTCGCCTTCCTGAAGCTGTTATGGAGACTGTGTGCAGAGCTGGTGACACGGGCCAGCTGGCTGCCCTTCTGTGATGGCTGGAGGAAAAGGGAAAAGGCAGCAGAGGGGTTTAGGTTGCTGTTATGCACGGTTCAGGGCAGAGTGACTGCCTAAATTCTCAGATACAGCTGTCAGTAGACACTGCTGTTTTGCACATTCTGCCCTCAGTAATGGCTCTCCTACTTCTTCCTTCCAGAGTAAAACTCTCTGACAAAAGCTTAAAGGTTCAGGAGCCCTCAGGGTTCAAGGAGGCTAGACTTTTCAAGGCTCCGTGGTGACCCAAGGAACTACACATCTAGCTCTTCTTCTGTCCCCTTCTCTCCTCTTCCTGCTTTTTCTCCACCAGGGAGTAAGCAGGCATTCCTACTTAGAGGGTTCTTGGCTGGAAGAGAAGAGGGGGTGGGGGATTACTCAAAACAGTTCAGCAGGAGCAAAGCAGTCCCAGAGAATGCAGCCTTTGGGACAGGCTGTTGGAGAGGGAAGTACTCTGCCTGCTTCTTTTTTTTTTTTGAGACAGAACCTCAAGTGGTCACCCTGGTTAGAGTGCTGTGGCATCACAGCTCACAGCAACCTCCAATTCCTGGGATCAAGCGAGTCTCCTGCCTCTGCCTCCCAAGTAACTGGGACCACAGGCGCCCGCCACAATGCCTGGCCATCTTTTGGTTACAGCCATCCATCATTGTTGTCTGGCGGGCCCGGGCTGGATTCGAACCCGCCAGCTCAGGTGTACGTGGCTGGCGTTTTAGCCCGTTAAGCCACAGGCACCCAGCCACTCTGCCTGCTTCTTAAAGAGACAGCCAGACACTAAGACACCACTGGTGACTTGGATTATCTGCTTGTACAGTACTAGAAACATTGAATCTTGGGCGGCGCCTGTGGCTCAGTGGGTAGGGCACTGTTTCCATATACCAAGGGTCCGTGGGTTCAAACCCGGTCCCGGCCAAAATGCAACAAAAGAATAACCTGGCATCATGACAGGCGCCTGTAGTCCCAGCTACTCGGGAGGCTGAGGCAAGAGAATCGCCTAAACCCAAGAGCTGGAGGTTGCTGTGAGCTGTGTGACACCACAGTACTCTATCGAGGGCGATAGAGAGAGACTCTGTCTCTCTACCAAGGCTGATAGAGACTCTGTCTCTACAAAAAAGAAAAAAAAAAAGAAACACTGAATCTTTTTTTTTCTCTCCCTGAACTCAATATACAAGCTGTGGTAGTAGGTCTGGGAGTTATAGATAGATTCTCTTTGTTGATATGGGACCTTTCCTATAGTCTCTTTTCTGAAGTGTCATTTTGTGGATAAGGGCTGGGGAGAGGGGAAAGATATGAGAGCCTCATTTTCTCACTTTTATCTCCATAGCAACAGGAGCAGGACCCTACAAATTTATATATCTCAAACCTCCCCCTGTCGATGGACGAGCAAGCACTGGAGGGGATGCTGAAGCCCTTTGGCCAGGTTATCTCCACCCGAATCCTTCGCGATACCAGTGGGACTAGCAGAGGGGTTGGCTTTGCAAGGTAAGGGATGGCAAGAAATGATGAGGTTGATAAAAAATATTGCTGGCTGAGAATGGGGGCTCATGCCTGTAATCCTAGTACTTGGCAGGCACAGAGAGGATGATCTCTTGAAGTCAGGAGTTTGAGAACAGCCAGAGCAACACAGCAAGAACACATCTCTACAAAAAGTTTTTTTTTTGAGACAGAGCCTCAAGCTGTCACCCTGGATAGAGTGCTGTGGCATCCCAGCTCACAGTAACCTTCAATTCCTGGGCTTAAGCAAGTCTCCTGCCTCCGCCTCCCAAGTAGCTGGGACTACAGGCGCCCGCCACAATGCCCACCTGTTTTTTGGTTGCAGCCATCATTGTTGTTTGGCGGGCCCGGGCTGGATTCGAACTCGCCTGCTCAGGTGTACGTGGCTGGCGCCTTAGCCTGTTGAGCCACAGGCGCCGAGCCTACAAAAAGTTTTAAAAATTAGCTGGACATGGTTGTGGGCACCTGTAGTCCCAGCTACTGGGAAGGCTGACAAAGAAGGATCACTTGAGCCCAGGAGTTTGAGATTACTGTGAGCTATGACAACACCCTACTCTACTGAGGGTGACAAAGTAAAGATACAAAAAAAAAAATACTTGGCAGTAAATCAAAAGTTGATTTTAATATAGGTTACAATACTTACAACCACATTAGCTACTAGATTTTTATCCTTTCCCCACTACTTCCTGCTATTATTCTAGCCTTTGTTCCTTTGATCTAGATCCAACCATAATGAAATAATTTTATACATTCTTGTAGTTTACTGCGTATTTATCATCCTATCTTTATAACAGCCCTGTCAGGTAAGTATTCTCCATTATACAAATGAAGAAAGTGAATTCTGGCTGGGCTCTATGGCTCATGTCTATAATCCTAACACTCTGGGAGGCTGAGGCAGGAGGATAACTTGAGCTCAGGAGTTCAATACCAGCCTGAGCAAGAGTGAGACCTCCATCTCTACTAAAAGTAGAAAAATTAAGGCTGGGCAAAGTGGTTCATGCCTGTAATCCTAGCACTCTGCTAAGCCAAGGCTTATGGATTGCCTGAGCTCATGGATTTGACACCAGTCTGAGTAAGAGTGAGACCCCTTCTCTAAAAATAGCCAAGTGTTGTGGCGGGTGCTTGTAGTCCCAGCTACTTGGAAGGCTGAGGCAAGAGAATCACTTGAACCCAAGAGTTTGAGGTTGCTATAAGCTATGATGCCATAGCACTCTACTGAGGGCAACAAAAGAAAAGGGGCTCGGCGCCTGTGGCTCAATGGGCTGAGGCACCAGCCACGTACACCTGAGCTGGCGGGTTCGAATCCAGCCCGGCCCGCCAAACAACAATGATGGCTGCAACCAAAAAATGGCCAGGTGTTGTGGCGGGCGCTTGTAGTCCCAGCTACTTGGGAGGCGGAGGCAGGAGACTCGCTTGAGCCCAGGAATTGGAGGTTGCTGTGAGCTGTGATGCCACGGCACTCTAGCCAGGGTGACAGCTTGAGGCTCTGTCTCAAAAAGAAAAAAAAGATTTTATTTAGGATGCAGTGGCACATGCCTGTAATCCTAGCTGTTTGGGAGGCTGAGGCTGGAAGATCTTTTGAGACCAGGAGTTTAAGTCCAAGCTGAAAAATGTATAGAAACCCCTTAAAATATATATATTTAATTTGAAAGAGGATTATTTTTACATTTGAAAACTACTGGATTAAATGATCAGAGGATCCCTTTTTGTTTTAATATCTTATCTGGTGTACAGACACTCCTTTACTCTGAGCGTTTCAGACCTTGGGAACAAAGAGTAGGTCAGGGGTGGGGAATCTGTTCATGTGGGGATGGTTTGTGTTATTCTAGATATAATCAAATAAAGTTCATTCAAGAAACTTCGATTAGATACACTTAAAAATGTACATTATTGGGTGGCGCCTGTGGCTCAGCGAGTAGAGCGCCGGCCCCATATACCGAAGGTGGCCAGTTCAAACTCAGCCTCGGCTGAACTGCAAAAAAAAAAAAAAAAAAAAAACAACATTATTTTGTAAAAATCTAACTACTGTGTACTTAATAATTTCAAAAAATGACAACTATTTGTTAATTTTAAAATAAGTATCCTTTTAATGACTTTGTTGTACCTTCTTTTTGTTGGAAAGCATTTGTTTAGTTGCAGTACCGGATGTTCACAGTTTCAGCTGATCCTCTAAATCAGGTGTCCTCAAACTTTTTAAACAGGGGGCCAATTCACTGTCCCTCAGACCGTTGGAGGGCCGGACTATAGTTTAAAAAAAATCTATGAACAAATTCCTATGCACACTGCACATATCTTATTTTGAAGTAAAAAACAAAACGGGAACAAATACAATTCACACCATCGCATGTGGCCCGTGGGCCGTAGTTTGAGGACCCCTGCATGGTTATCAGTCATTTGTGACCGGAAGGGCATCTTGATTTGGATTAGCTATGAGAATGTAGATTCATAGCAATAAGTGGTTGAAAAGCAAGAAAATATTCCTTTTTGCATATTGCTGAGGGTGTGGCTATTCTACTGCATTTTTCAATACTATACTTGGATTGTTGTTAGCATCCAGCAGTGACTTTAAAATTTTATCTACTGGCCGGCATAGTGTCGCAGGCCTGTAATCCTAGCACTCTCGGAGGTGGAGACAGGTACATTGCCTGAACTCACAGCCTCAGCCAGAGTGAGACCCCGTCTCTATTAAAAATGGAAAGACTAGGGTGGCGCCTGTGGCTCAGTGAGTAGGGTACCAGCTCCATATACCAAGGGTGGGTTCGAACCTGGCCCTTGCCAAAACTGCAACAAAAAATAGCTGGGTGTTGTGGCGGGCACCTGTAGTCCTAGCTACTTGGGAAGCTGAGGCAAGAGAATCGCCTAAGGCTAGGAGTTGGAGGTTACTGTGAGCTGTGATGCCATGGCCCTCTACCGAGGGCGATAAAGTGAGACTTTGTCTCAAAAAAAAAGGAAAGAGGCTCGGTGCCTGTGGCTCAACGGGCTGGGGCGCCAGCCACGTACACCTGAGCTGGCGGGTTCGAATCCAGCCCGGGGCCCGCCAAACAACAATGACGGCTGCAACCAAAAAATGGCTGGGCGTTGTGGCGGGCACCTGTAATCCCAGCTGCTTGGAAGGCGGAGGCGGGAGACTCGCTTGAGCCCAGGAATTGGAGGTTGCTGTGAGCTGTGAAGCCACGGCACTCTACCCAGGGTGACAGCTTGAGGCTCTGTCTCAAAAAAAAAAAAAGGAAAGACTGGTTCGGCGTCTGTAGCTCAAGCAGCTAAGGCACCAGCCACATACACGATAGCTGGTGGATTTGAATCCAGCCCAGGTCTACCAAACAACGCCAACAGCTACAACCAAAAATAGCTGGGCATTGTGGTGGGCACCTGTGGTCCCAGCTACTTGGGAGGCCGAGGCAGGAGAATCGCTTGAGCCCAGGAGTTGGAGGTTGCTGTGAGCTGTGATGCCACAGCACTCTACTGAGGGTGGCAGCTTGAGGCTCTGTCTAAAAATAAAAAATAAAAATAAAAATAGAAAGACTAGCTTGGCATCTGTAGCTCAAGCGGCTAAGGCGCCAGCCACATACACCAGAGCTGGCAGGTTCCAATCCATCCTGGGACTGCCAAACAACAATGACAACCACAACCAAAAAAATAACCAGGCCAAGGTTGTGGCGGGTGCCTGTAGTCCCAGCTACTTCGGAAGTTGGGGCAAGAGAATCGCTTAAGCCCAGGAGTTGGAGGTTGCTATGAACTGTGACACTATGGCACTCTACTCAGGGCGACAGCTTGAGGCTCTGTCTCCAAAAAAAAGAAAAAAGAAGTGTAAAAATGGAAAAACTAGCTTGGTGTTGTAGTGGGTGCCTATAATCCTCACTACTGGGAAGGCTGAGGCAAGAAGATCGCTGATCACTTGAGCTCGCATGTTTGAGGTTACTGTGATGCTGTGAGCTATGATGATGCCACAGCACTCTACCCAGGGTAACAGAGTGAGACTCTGTCTAAAAAAAAAAGTTATCTGCGGAGAGCTCAATCAATTCTATCTGTAGTTCTTTGGGTGCCTTGGTGATCTCGACTAGGTGAGGCTGAAATGGTAATTCAAGTGTGATGTCCTGATTCTCAAAGTCAGTGAGCCTTTTGTTGTATTTTCTGATTACTGTATTTTGCTGTGCATAATGTGCTCCCCTGAACGTAGTAATGAACACCCATTTTTTTTTTTTTTTTTTGCGGTTTTTGGCGCCTACGCTGGGTTTAAACCCGCCACCTCTGGTATATGAGGCTGGCACCCTACTCTTTTGAGCCACAGGCGCCACCCACACACCCATGTTTTTGGCCCCAACTTTCAGGAAAAAAATCTTGCATTTTAAAGTTTTAATTAAATTTTTTTTTTTTTTTTTTTTTTTGGTAGAGACAGAGTTTCACTTTATTACCCTCGGTAGAGTGCCGTGGTGTCACACAGCTCACAGCAACCTCCAACTCCTGGGCTTAAGTGATTCTCTTGCCTCAACCTCCCAAGTAGCTGGGACTACAGGCACCCGACACAATGCCCGGCTATTTTTTTGTTGCAGTTTGGCCTAGGCTGGGTTTGAACCCATCACCCTTGGTATATGGAGCCTGCGCCCTACCCACTGAGCCACAGGCACCGTCCATAATTTACATTTTTATTTGGTTTTATTTAGATACTTGTTTTTGTATTATAAGAGAATTTTAGCATTTGTTTTTTAATATACTGTGGTGTAAGAAAAAAAAGTGTTTTTTTTTGAGGCAGAGTCTTAAGCTGTCACCCTGGGTGGAGTACTGTGGTATCACAGTTCACAGCAACCTCCAACTCTTAGGCTTAAGCGATTCTTTTGCCTCATCTTCCCAAGTAGCTGGGACTACAGGCACCTGCCACAACGCCCGGCTAATTTTTGGTTTGGTTGTCATTGTTGTTTTAGCTGACCTGGGCCAGGTTCAAACCCGCCAGCCTTGGTGTATGCGGCTGGTGCCCTACCCACTGAGCTATGGGCACCGCCAGTATAAGAAATTTTGTGTAGGCTCAGCACCTGTGGCTCAAGCGGCTAAGGCGCCTGCCACATACATCTGAGCTGGCGGGTTTGAATCCAGCCCAGGCCCGCCAAACAACAGTGACGGCTGCAACCAAAAAATGGCCGGGCGTTGTGGTGGGCGCCTATAATCCCAGCTACTTGGGAGGCGGAGGCAGGAGAATCGCTTGAGCCCAGGAGTTGGAGGTTGCTGTGAGCTGTGATGCCACAGCACTCCATCCAGGGTGACAGCTTGAGGCTCTGTCTCAAAAAAAAGAAAGAAAGAGAAAAAGAAATTTTGTGTAACAAGTAATTACAAAACACTAGAACACTAAAGGGCCGAGTGAGGTGGCTCACGTCTGTAATCCTAGCACTTGGGAGGCCGAGGCAGGTAATATTGCTTGAGCTCACAGATTTGAGATCAGCCTGTGCAAAAGCAAGACCTCATCTCTACTAACATTAGAAAAACTAAGGCAGGCGGATTGCTTGAGCCCAAGATTTGGAGGTTGCTGTGAGCTATGGCGCCACAGCACTCTACCCAGGGTGACAGCTTGACCCTGTCTCACCAAAAAAAAAAAAAAAAGAAAGTGTACACACACAAATTTAGTTTCCCTTTGAAGTATTGCTTGATGTTCTGTTAAGTTGCAGCTTAATTCGTGCTGCAGATGAGTTATGGTTCTCTTTGAAGAGGTAGTTATTTGTGCTTTAAGGGGCTTGGCACCTGTAGCTCAGTGGTTACAGCACCAGCCACATGCACCAGGGCTGGCGGGTTGGAGCCCAGCTAGGCCTGCTAAACAACAATGACAACTACAATTAAAAAAAAAAAAATAGCTGGGTGTTGTGGTGGGCACCTGTAGTCCCAGCTACTTGGGAGGCAAGAGAATCTCTTAAGCCCAAGAGTTGGAGGTTGCTGTGAGCTTGGATGCCATGGCACTCTACCAAGGGAGACATAGTGAGACTGTCTCAAAAAAATAAAATATTATCAGGGTCTCAGCATCCTACAACTTTGACAATGCATTCTTCCACAATTTCTACATGACTGATGGCTTCCTTTTTTTTTTTTTTAATAAAAAAAATTGCATTTACTTAGAAGCATTCAGAATGTCAACAAAACAGCTGCAACTTTTTTTTTGCAATTACAGAGTGGTATTCAGTTAACAGAACAACAATTATTTCGTATAAGCTGCATCAGAGACAACTGAAGATGAAAAAACTACCATCTCCATATATAACTAATTTGTGCTGTGCACCAACAAGAACCTGCTTTAAATTTCCATGCCAATTTACAACCCCCATACTGTACCAGGCAAGTTAGTGGCGATTGAAAATATCTCACCAGGACAGGGCTATCTAAAGACACATTCGGTAGTGTGTTAACTATACAAAAAAAGACACTGTACAGTGTAAAAACAAATCTTACACAGCCTTACATTTCAATTTTTTTCTTTAAAAGGAGTGAGTTGTGTACAGGGGGGTTAAATGCTTTATAGACAAGATAAAAAAACTGCGCTAGAACCAACTTATCATCATTTTCTTCTTCTTCATCTTCATCTTCTTCATCTTCCTCCTCCTCTTCATCCTCTTCATCATCTTCATCTTCCTCCTCTTCCTTCTTTTTCTTGCATTTTTCAGCCTTGACGACTCCCTTTTTGGCTGCATCAGGCTTTCCTTTAGCTCGGTATGCAGCAATATCCTTTTCGTATTTTTCCTTCAGGTTTGCAGCCTTCTTTTCTAAGGCTGCTTGTCATCCTCAGCAGCTTCTTTGCATCTCTCCCAGCTTCTTTGCAACATCACCAATGGATAGGCTGGGATGTTCTCCTTTGATTTTTGGGCGATACTCAGAACAGAATAAGAAAAAGGCCGAAGGAGGCCTCTTGGGTGCATTGGGATCCTTGAACTTCTTTTTTGTTTCCCCTTTAGGAGGGATATAGGTTTTCATTTCTCTTTCATACCGGGGCTTGCCCGCCTTTGCCGTATCTTCAAATTTTCCTTTCTCTTTAGCAGACATGGTCTTCCCCCTCTCTGAGCACTTCTTAGAAAACTCTGAGAAGTTGCAGTTGCCTGAACCATCTGGGTGCTGCTTCCTGTGCTCCTCCCGGCAAGTTTGCACAAAGAATGCATATGATGACATTTTGCCTCTCGGCTTCTTAGGATCTCCTTTGCCCATGGTTAGTTATTTTTCCTCGGCGAGGCACAGAGTCGCCCAGTGCCCGTCCGGCTCTCACTTGCCCTGGCGCTGTCTCTATGGAGCTCAATGTACTGCCTGCCCGGCCATTTTTTAGTTGCAGCCGTCATTGTTGTTTGGCGGCCGTGCTGGATTCGAACCCACCAGTTCAGGTGTATGTGGCTGGCGCCTTAGCCACTTGAGCCACAGGTGCCGAGCCAGAGAAGATGTAATTTTATTAAATTTTGTCTTGCTTACTGAGGTTACACAAAATATAATAAGATTTACATGTTATAAAGTGACTACCATTTGGTCAGTTGAATTTTATTTTGTCTGTGATTGCTCTGGTGTTGGTAAGGTTTCTTTCCCTTCCTCTGAGGTTCAATGATTGACTATTGAACACAATGCATTTTGGGGGGACACTTTTATGTTATTAGCCGCATTCTATATCAGGTGATGTTGAATTGGACAAAGTGCCTGTCCTCACAGAGTTTACATTCTGATGAAGGGCTCGGCGGGGGTGGGAGGGACAGTAGACAGACAATAAGCATGGAAACACGGAAACATAGTGTGTCCGATCTCAGATGAGGGCTTCGAGGTCTGGCCATGGAAAATCATCTTGTACCTGATTAATCATCCCATTAAAACAACAACAAGGGCCGGGTGCGGTGGTTCATGCCTGTAATCCCAGCACTCTGGGAGGCCGAGGTGGGTGGATTGCCTGACTCACAGGTTCGAGACCAGCTAGAGCCCGAGCATGATCCTGTCTCTAAAAATAGCCTGGCATTGTGGCGGGCACCTGTAGTCCCAGCTACTTGGGAAGCTGAGGCAAAAGAATTGCTTGAGCCCAAGTGTTTGAGGTTGCTGTGAGCTATGATGCTACAGCACTCTACCAAGGGTGACAAAGTAAGACTCTCTCTGAAAAAACAAACCAAAAAACCCTCCAACTACATGAAAAAAACACTGGAAAGTAACAAACATGAGCAGGAAGGGTCTGATAGGTTATGATGCTCAGGAGAGGAAACCACAAGAGGTGCAAATTCTTGGCCAGTGTGGCAGTGCCTGCCTGTAATCTGAACCACATGGGAGGCTGAGGCAAGAACATTGCTGGATTCCAGGAGTTGGAGGTTGCTGTGAGCTCTAGTGATGTCACTGCACTCTTGCTGGGGCAACAGAAGTGACACTCTGTCTCAAAAAAAAATATATATATATATACTCTGAAGACTTGAGAGAAAAAATGGTTAAAAAAAAAAGAGGCTTAATGATATTTAGGAAAATATCAAACAGTTTAACATTCATCAAACTGGAGTCCTATAGGGAGAGGAGGGCAAGAAAAGGCTAAAATATTTGAAAAATAATAACAAAAAAATCAGCTAAAGTTGGTGAAAAATGTAACTTACAGATCCAAGGCACACAACAAACCCCAAGTAGGCTAAATGCAAAAGAGAACTACTCCTAGGCATGCCATAATCAGAATAATGAAAATAAAGAATCTTAAAAGCCTCCAGAGATGAGAGGATTATTCATAATTTAAAGAGGAATAAGGATACAATGACAGCTAATTCTTCAACAGAAACAATAGACTCCAAAGGACAATGGAATATCATTGAAGTACTTAAAGAGGAAAATAAAGTCAACTCAGAATTCTATATCCAGTTAAAATATCTTCCAAAAAGAGGGTAAGAATAAAGATATTTCAGTTAAATGAAAGGTGAAAAAATTCATTTATCCTCAAACTTTCTTTTTTTTATCATTTTTTTTATTTTTACCTATACATGTGTTAATTAGGTTTCCACTTTTTGCCTTCACAGAATTTAAAAGGCTTAAAATTTAATAACAATAACAATGTTTAAGATAAGGACTAGAAACAAAAACCACATAAAGAATGAACGAAGATAAATACATTCAGAAAA